>PVHP010023729.1:0-26894 GCA_004024765.1 Zapus hudsonius | reverse complement strand
AAACTCTATGCTGTCTGCTATGAATATCTTTTAAAATAGAAAAAGTGGATTAATAAGAAATGGATTTAAAGAAGATACATATCATAGAAAACTTCTTATTACAAAGTTATATTAAGAACATTACCAGAAGTAAAATGGGATATTGTATAATGAGAAATGGCTATTTTCTTCAGAGTCCATTACAATCCTCATGTCATAGTGACCAAAGAAAAAAATATAAATAAACTTAATCTGACAAAACTTAAATCTAGAGATTATATCACATGAAAAATTAAATAAGCAAAAATTAGTCCAGGCTTGTGATATTTTAATACTACATGCCACACTAACATAATTTTAATTATAGAACATTACACACAATTCACACTAACCTTTTAAACAAATTTAAAATTTATCTGAACCATTTTTGAAAGAATGGCTACTGATAAAAGATGAAATAAATATCTATAACTGTGAAAGTTTAAAGTTACTCTTCAGAGTTGAGAAACATTCCTTACTGCTAGGATAGTGTTTCATGATAATAGGTGTTTTAGAAAGTTGAAACGCATAAATTGTATTTGTGTGTTATTGCTCTAAACATTTTGAAATGCTCATGTCACAAACAAAAAGTTTAACATTTGACTAAGATGATCTTTTTTTCTTTGTGTTTATGAGCAGTGTGTGTGTCCCCGGGTGTTTGTGTGTTGTGTTGTGTGTATATGGTTCATGTAAGTGTACATGTCCTTGCTGTTCCCCATGCACTCTCCAGTGCCATGGGGTTATGGCTGGGGGTGATCTCCTGAGGTGGCTGGAGCAGAGTCAGAGTCTCTGACCCATGCTAGGGCTTTCCCTATTTTCTTTCTTTCTTTACTTCCTCATTTCTTTCTTCTTTCTCTCTTCTTTCTATTTCTTTCTTCTTTCTTTCTTTCTTTCTTTCTTTCTTTCTTTCTTTCTTTCTTTCTTTCTTTCTTTCTTTCTTTCTTTCTTTCTTTCTTTCTTCCTATGAGCATGGTGGTTTGCTGGTCTCTGCTTCCTTCGTGGGACAGAGGTTACAGGTGCACATGACCAGGCCTAGCTCTTTATGTGGAATCTAGAGATTTGAGTTTGGTTGCTTTCAAGCTGCCTCAGTTTCTCATGCTTGAACAGGAAGCACACTTAACCACTGAGCGATCTCTTCAACCCTGATAATCTTAATCACATATTCTTAGTACCTGAATTTTATAAGTGATTGGGTTGTCATTTGCAATTAACTATCTTCCCATTTTAAAATACATGACTAGACTATGGATTAAAGCCTGGAAGTCTTCTCAGTGTTGTACTATATACCTGTCATGTATGAGTGACTTGCGGGTTTCAGTGTTCAACATTAGATGCATGTATACACACACCTAATAGTAATGACTGTCTGCAATTAGCCTTCAGTATTCGTATGTTTGAAGAACAACACACCTTCCTGTATATCAGCATTGCCATGAAAGCCTTCTCTGTCTTCTGAGGCAATTATCTTTTCCCAACCAAATCAAATCATGTCCATCATCGATTTTTCCTGCCTCTTGTGGAATCCTCCTGTTCTCCCACTGTTTTTACATTTGACAGAGGATAAGCTGTTTCCCTCAAACATAACCTAATGGTACCTAGAGAAGGAAAGCTACTGAGACAAGCCAACGCTCACTTAGCTCACTGACCTGATGCTCGCTCCCTCTTCCAAACAAACATCAGGTTTCCCTCTCGATGTAAAATCTATCTTGTTCTATAAAATTTAAGAAGCAGACAGATGCTTCTCAAAACAAAACGAAGAGTTTAAAATGAAGCCCCACTTTTGAATATTAACTTGACGATTTAATTCTAAGTGATCACTTAATATATAAATAAAAATATACTGACTTGATAACTAGGAAGTGACACAACTTTCTCTCTAATGTGGGGGGAGGATGGTGTATTTCTTAGTGATCCTATTTTGAAAAGCAACTCAGCATATATAAGTGTGTGTATGCATAAGACATTCATACTCACATAAATAATACTCTGAGGAAATAGAAGAGGAAAAAATAAAGTCCATACTTAAACAGAGGGAAAAAAAAACTGTTATAAGTAATTCTAACCTAAGTGAAAGGAGAGAAAAATGACTTTAAATAATCTAAAGAAAAATGTAATTCTGAACATTTTTGAAGAGCTAAGCTGTGTAGCTAAATACATACCTTATTGCCAATCAGTAGGACATGCTGGACATAGTAGCAATAAAGTTAGATATCATTATCATTGCTATTAAATTATAAAAGTACATGCATAGTAGTATATCCTATACAATCTGATTATTTTATATGCAGCTGAATCAGCACAATGACTTTACGTACTAGACATTTCAAACAGTGACAACATAGGGAATTATAATCTTTATAAAAAAGCTGTATAATCTCAATGTTATTGATACATTAACAATTATATGTTTGCTCATGAATTTTTACTTTTAACTGTAACATAACTGTATCTTAAGGCTGGAAGCATTTATTAATTCTTACATTGACATGTTCTCCATTTGAGAGTACAGTCTGTCAAGACAGAGCAGTCAGTCAGGGCCTCCCTAGCTCTGATGGCAGGAACATGAAGCAGCTCATCACATAGCATCTGCTATCAGGATGCAGAGAGAGATGCTGAGTGCAGGTGCTCAGCTTGCTCTCTCACTTTATGCACTTGGGTAGTCTAGCCTAAGGGTAGCACCACCACATTCAGGTGCATTTCCTTCCTCCTATGCTTCTAGAAACCTTCAAAGACAGACCCCACGGACCCCGAGTGGTGTTTCCACGGTGACTACAAATCATGACAAATTGACAATGATCTACCTCTCATCTGTCTATCATCTGTATCTCTTAATCTACCATCTATCTATCTGCTATCATCTTCTTTATATCTAATTAAAGACCCTGATCTGTGGATTCCAGTCCATAAAGGAGATAATGGAAAACACTTAACAATACAAATATTAACTGTTTTAAAAAGTATTGCTTTGCTGGGGAAGTGAAGCGGATAACTTCTTCTCCATGTGTGAGGTACTGTGTTCAATCACTATTATTCAAAAATAAAGAGATAGATGACAGACATGTAGATGCTATGGTGAAAGACAGAGCTGATAGTAGAAGAGCTATGAAGTACAGCTCTGAAAGGAAAGAAATTTCATACTGTTTCACTCCTAGAACAAATGTTCCAGAAGGCCTTCTTTCATTGTCATTAACTAATAATGGAATCAGAAAATGACAGTGAGCCCTTCCTCCTCTTCTTTCCTCTTCATCCAAGTCTTAGCTTCCATCTTATGCTTCACAAAGTCTTTCCCCTTCTTCACTTCTCACAGGAACATAAACACTCAATGTTTCCCTCCCTTAGCTTCTCACGCACAGTGTCATCAAACACCCAGGGGACTTCCTCTAAGTCCAGGTAAAGCCACTCAGCACAACCAGGATTCAGGAGAACGAAGAAAGGTTTAGCAATTCAAGTACAAAGAGCAGTGGGGATAATTCTCAAAGCAGCATTGCTCTGAAGGCAAGAAGCAAGGTGCTTCGGCAGGGTGTGCTCAGCCATGCCTGGTAGAGCTGACTGAGTTCATGAGCAAGCTCCGTTCATGGCACCCTTTATATGTGCAAAAATGGCAGCCAGGAAAACCTCTGGGAAGAAAATTCAGAATAATAATTTGATTGCAATTATCAAAGCTTACCCTAGGTCAATTACATGAGATAATTGGTGCATTTATCTGGACACTAGTTTTTCCTGGAAGGCCTTATCTTATATAAAATAGCAACTTGATTGAATTAATAGTCATTTAAGGGACAAGAATTGGTTGGTGATTACCCCTAAAAGTTTCTGTGGCATTGAATCCTCCGCTCCGATACAAGTTTAACAGAGAGTCTTTCCTGAAATTTCTTGCCATAAGCTGTTAGTATGGTTCCCAAGCACTTACTGTCCAACAACTTGTGATGGCATAATTCCAAATGCGGTCAACATCTTTCATTGACTAAAGCAAAACAAGACAAATCTTCTCCAGAGGGACATTATGGTTGACACAAAGAAATGTGTTTTGCTTACTTGTCATTTTTCATATAAATATATTTAAATTATATTTCAAGAAATAAAGTATGCAAAAAGATTTTTTAGTTAGTTCACATAGAAAGAAGACATATTTTATAAATATTAAAATTTGCTCAAACTGCCATTTACAACTTGAGTTAGGACATTTGCTATCATTTATATTAATGATCCCTTACAAGAAATTTCATTTTAGTCTGTGATTATATATATATATATATATATATATATATATATATATATATATATATATATATATATATATATATAAAGTCCACATTACATACCAGTTTCACAATGACATATAAACATATTCAGACACAAATACTATGGCTGTAAAATTGGTGGTTCACCCATTTTGGCTTAATTTTCTTGTCTTTAGAGAGGGAATGCAAAAATCTTCATATGAGGAACTACGAGTTTAATATGAACAAAGCAATTAGAACAATTACTAGCAACTGGTTAGATTTACTGTGGAAATTTCCTCCAGGATGATATCCATCTAACTTTGAGCCATGGTAATGTTCTCATTTCTGTTAACATAGTGATACAGACTGTCCTTGAAAAGTCAGAGAAGTGTCCCAGTTCAGTATAGAGAATGAACTACATAATTCTCCTGTGCATTATGTTTTAAAATTTATGAGTCATCAGTTTGCTCTGGGCCTCTTCCTTCTTGAACTTTGATTCACCAGCAGCCTTCACTCTGCAGAACACCAGAGAAATTTTCTTTTCCAGGACTATTTTGAAACGTGAATTAGAGCAGAAATATCAAATTCAAATTCCTAGTAATGTAACCAGGAGCACTAAATAGGAAGTTAGGGAGTGTACACATGTATAGAATATTACATTTTATTTCAAAAACGGCTCCTGTAATAATTAAAAGGTGGCATGGCTCAGTCTTCTTTTTTGAAAGAAAATATATTTAGACTTGATAAACTGTCAACGTCAACCTGAAACATGGTCATGATATTACATGTAAATAAACATGGCATTATAAGTATATGAATACAACTATGGAGAAACATATGGATCTAGGCCTAAATTCAAAACTTTCCTATGTATTGATATCTCATTACCATGGATGGATTAACGGGCTTTTTAAATGAGCATCTACATGGCCCTCACATTAGGCTAATTACGTGCTATTACGAACATACATCTCATATTATTTTTGAATATTCTCATATCTTAATTTTTGATAGGTCATTATATTTTTGAAGTTGATCCAATTAATATTTTGATGAAAGAACAAAAAAATCAATAACGATATACAAATTTTAAAGTTTATACAGTGGTACCAAAATGTCACTCCAATTTTATATTTCTTTAGAAAGTTAAGAATAATCCATTCATTATCTCTCATTCCAGTCATGAACAAAAATAGTGGCAGTGATATTATTACCAGGACATAATCTCAAAGTCAAGATGCATCCTCAACAAATCAGCTTTGAACAGGGTCTTTTTTGTGAATTATTCTAATTCACTAAATTTTTAAGATCACATATTTTTCTGCATAACTACATTGATAATGTACCAAAAATATTACTATCTGGAAAAAAAAAACAAGCTTTAGTGTTACTAATTGGTTGATCAATATTTTAAGAATATTTAAATTAAATGTTTATTTAAATTTTGGCTGTAAGCTTTTTATGGTTAACTCTAGGTAGAAAACAGGCATATCATATAGATAAATGTATCATGGGTAGATTAAAAAGTGTGTCACCCACACTAGTCAATACTAACTTATCAAAAATCAGCTGTAATTTTATCACTATTTATAATTATAAAGCATCACATATTAATTCATAAATAGATCATATGTACATTCACATTAGACATGAAGTTTATACTGATAGTGTTGTTTTGGAATATGTTTTAGAATTTTGAATATTTTGTGTAGGTGTTTGCACACACATATGCATGCTTGTATATATGTGTATATATGTAATATATATGCACAAATATATACTTATGCATTGACATATGCATATATTATCAACATTTCATTCACATTAGAATTAAAATTAAAATATAAGTACAAAATGTAGCATTATATCAGTTATACATTATATAAGTTATGTTACAATATTAATAATTATGCATTGTAATTAATGTAAGAATCTTATTTGATATCTACTCATTTCTAACACATACAAACTGTTAGACTTCTGTTTTTAGTGGCCAACATGGAGAAAAGGGTTCAAATCAAGAGCTCCTACCCTCTGAAGGCCATGCTAATACCTTCCTCACCACCCTTAGCATGTTTTCTTTTTAGCTCTTCTTTCTATCATCAGAGTTCTCTGGTAATTGCAATGGGCCCAACCAGATAATTCTGGGCAAGTTTCCTAAATGAAGATCCTTAGTTCATGACATTATCATCTTTCTTTGTGTCATAATAGCTTACACATTTTCAGGTTCAATTAATTGATGTGTTGAAGTTTGTGAGGGAACTTATACTGTTTGTTTTTTTTTAATTAAATAATCATGAGTAGATGCTCAGTTTCCATGGTTGATAATAAATATTCTTTGCTAAAGAATCTACAGTTGTAAATGAACCTCTCCATAGCTGTCTCGATTGAGATCTAATGATACCTACTCCTATGATTACAGCAGTAAGAATTTCTATATTGGTGATTTATCATTTCATGTCCTTCCCTGACTATGACAGACGCCATTAAACATGTACCTTTTGCCAAACACATATATTTATTATTTATAATTAGTTAGTTCAAACATTTTGTTCCAAAATGCTCTTAACTTTCAAATGCTTCTAACTAAACAATTACTGCTTTAGATTTGATTCCAACAGGAAACCTTAGGAGTAGAATGCCTTAGTGGGAATTGGCAGTTGCAGTTTTCAAATTGAGTTTTACAGATAACAAAGTAGTTATAATTTGAAAATTCTGGACTTAAAATTATTGTAAGGAGCCAGGCATGGTGGAACATACCTTTAATTCCAGCCTTTGGGAGGCAGAGGAAAAAGGATGGCTGTGAGTTCAAGGCCAGCCTGAAATTACATAGTGAATTCCAGGTCAAGTCAGCCTGGGTTAGAGGGAGACCCTAACTTGAAAACCCCAAAGAAAAAAAGAAAAAAAAACTAATGTAGGGAAGAATTTTCTATAAAATAAAATGTTATTCTATTGCCTTTAGCAACTTTCTATTTAAACCTTTCCTTATCACAATTTCTGTCTTTTCAATAAAGTTGAACAGTATCAGAAACTATTATCTTGTTCTAAAAATTGTCAAACAAGGTGCACTTCTTTTTGATGTTTTGATAGTTAGCTTATTCCACATTTTACTTATCGACATAATGTAGCCCTCCTAAAGCTTGCCTTTGGCTGCAGTCAGCTATCTGCAAATTTTTACCTACAAATAGTCATAGAAATTTTGCGAATTAGTGCTGCCTCTGGTAACTAAAATAACCTGAAGCTAGCTTGGAGGCAGGAGTGAATATTAAAATAGGTGCACTAAAGTTCATTTTATAAAGTCAGTGTCTTTGGGAGTAAAGAGGATATTTAAAACCTGGAAGATTTTCACTGTCTCAGGAGCATGGTAGATTTCAAACGCAGAGATAGTTTGTTGGCAAATTTCAGTTTATGTATAATATTGAATGCCTTTTTAAAAATATTTTTACTTATTTCAGAGACAGAGAAGAGGAGAGAGAGAGAAAGAGAAAGAGAGAGAGAGAGAGAGAGAGAGAGAGAGAGAGAGGAATATGTGTACATGCCAGGGTCTCCAGCCAATGCAACAAACACCAAATATATTCACCACTTTGTGCATCAGGCTTTCCATGGGTCCTGAAATATTGCATCCAGGCTGTCAGACTTTGAAAGCAAGTGCCTTTAACTGCTTAGCCATCTTTCCAGCCCATAGGTATATTTTATTTTTTTCCAAAATAAATGTATATTGGGGAAAAAATGGGAGGCAAGAAGGAAAGGAAGAAGTAAAGGAGAGGGGCAGACATAGATGAGTAAGGCAGACAGATATTCCTAAAATGTACACGTAAAGATTTCTGTGATGACCACACGTGGATTAATTTAATATTACATGAAATAATCATAAAATAGAATTTGCATAGATCATTTTCTGGAGGTTAACCTTTATTGAATACCAAACCATATTTCTTAAAGCCATGTGGACATTTGTTGGGAGTGATGATGATGATTATCTGTAATAAACTCTCTTTTGAAAAAGTTGTGCCAGATAAAATAAACTTCAGAACATTTTTGCCTGAGGGAAGAATTTAGGCCAATTCCTACATTTATGTCAAATAAATGCAGAATGTAAATATTTATTTATTTTTGATGAAGCCTGAATTTTAATGTTTTAAATAAAAACACACATTCTCTTTCCCTAGAATGAAATCCAGAGTCCACTGAATATTTTTATATTTCTAAACTTGAGAGTTAATTTGAAAGAATTACACAGTTATTTTTCCCCTTTTTTTTTTTTCGAGGTAGGGTCTCGCTCTAGTCGAGGCTGACCTGGAATTCACTCTGTAGTCTCAGGCTGGTGTTGAACTCATGGAGATCCTCCTACCTCTGCCTCCGGAGTGCTGAGATTAAAGGCAGGCGCCACCACGCCCGGATCATTTTTTCAAAATATACAATGAAACAATTTCTTTCAATTTCTTTTGAATTGGAACATTTTAATTGTATGAAAAAGGGAAATTGTATCCACCTCAGTTAGAATGCCAACGCACCAGTGTTGGAGAGAGCTATCCACATGGACCCAATGAGAGGAGGCCTGTCACATTCTCCACAATTTATCTGGAGAAAAATCACAAGGATTTGGGGCCCAGAAGAGCTCCTCATCAGCTTCTGCTTCTCTTGCATGCTATGTCTTTGTTACACGTGCTGATTGAACTCACACATGGTTTAACATAAATATTACAGGATTTTCATAGTCAACCTCTCACTGTGGGGAAGAATCTCCAAACTAGGCAGTTTATGGGAGGAAAGGATTTATTGAAGCTACAGATCCAGGGGAAGTTCCATAATGGAGAAAGAGGTGGTCCCCTTTCACAGGTCCAAGCAGAGAGAGAAACCCATCACCAACACCACACACACACAAAAACAAAACAGGCTAGGGTGAAGGAAATTTCCTTGCCCTTTGTATAGCCTTAGAGCAGGATATTGCAACTCTTTCCCAAGCCTTGTTGGCTTCCTGAGTGTCTGGAATTTCTTTCTTGCACTGCCCTCCCAGGAAAGGATGTCCATTTTCAGCTCCCCTGAGCTTCCTTACATCCTGCCTCCTACTGAGAGGGCTGCCTTCCTGTGAACATCCTCAGAGAACCACCCAAGATTACTAAAAAGGTCAAGTTAACAACAAAACTTGACCATCACAAGAATCACTTATTTTTGCTCTGGAAACTACTTTCTAACCCTACAGCTTCTACCATAGTATCATGTAAAGTTCATCACCTGAATTATTGTAGCAGTACCAAAAAAAATGCTGTTTCTTTTCTCTTTGGCTATGTGCCCATTCATTTGCATGACATTTCTTTGATATTTAGAAAGGACACATAATATTATTCTGTGGCATGAAGCCTTTGCTATTTGCCAGTGAAAATCCCCTTTTCATATTCTAAGGAGGTAAGCCTTGGGCATTAGGACATCTACTTTCCATCATATTCCTCTGTTGTTGACTGAAAGTATCTCTCTAGTCCTCTGAGCTCTCCAGCTGTTCAATGTTATTATTTAATTCTCTTTTTACTTAAATGATGACATCTACCCAGACAGGTGATAATCACTTTTTAAATATACTATTAAAGTATATCTTCTTTACTAATATTTTCATGGCAATATTATATACCAAAGTTTACTTATTTTCTCTGTTACCTTCCTTTCTTTAATGTGAATCATTGAAGTTATAGTTCTTAAGACTCCATAAAAAATGCTGGTTTAAATGACTTAAATGCTTGAGAGGAGCAAGGTTTTTTTAATCAGTGTATTTCTTCATGTATCACATTGGCTGAGGCAAGATATATACTAAATATGAAATATTAACTGCTATAAGTAGAAAAAGAAACAAACAAATGATGAAGTTGAATGAAAGTACCTTTTATTAGAGACATTTATGACTTCAAAACATTCCCCTCATTTAATTAAGAAATGTAAGGAGAGTGGTCAAGAGAGAAATGTTATATTTCAATGTAGCTGAAGTGCATTACATTACCTACAATCATTTTATTAGTTTTTCAAAAAATATTTATTTGAGAAAGAGAGAAAGAGAATGAAAGAAAGAGGCAAACACAGAGACAAATAGGGTGTGCCAGGGCCTCCAGCCACTGCAAATGAACTCCAGACACATGCACCACTTTGTGCATCTGGCTTTATGTGGGTACTGAGGAATCAAATGGGGGTCCTTGTGTTTTGTATGCAAATACCCTAACCATGAAACAATCTCTCCAGCCCTAGAAGCATTTTTCCTGCAAAGCCTTTCAGGTTTATGAAGTGACATATGAGCAGTTGGCAATGCCTGCATAACTATCATTGAACTGAGTATTTCTCATAATATATATTGGATTTTTCATATAGAAAATTATAGAGAATGAAAATTATCTAAAATCAGCTTGTGATATCATCCTAGAAAAAAAAACCATATGTTAAAAATGTTCTTTTAAAATATTTTATTTATTTATGAGAGAGAGTGAGAGAAAATGAATATGGGCACATTATGGCTTCCTGCCACTGCACACAAACGTCAGGTACATATGTTACTTTTTGCATATAGCTTTACATGAGAACTGGGCAAGTAAACTGGGACCAGAAGGCTTTGCAAACAAGCAACTTTAAACTCTGATCCATCTCTCCAGCACATGTTAAAAACTTGCTATGATATTAAGGAAGTCATGAAACAGGGAGAGTTTGTAGAAATACAAAAGAAAGGGAGGTATAAAGGAGAAAAGAATGTCAAGGACACAGTAGAGGGAAGAAAGGAATGAAAAAAAAAGCCTCCTTTCTTGTTACAGTTCCCGTTGATCTCAAAAGAGCCTGTGTATAGAATTTCTAATCTCATCACATAACCATACACCTGTACATGCATACACCTGTGTATACACACACATGTACATACACACATGTACATATACACATGTGTACATAAGCACATGCATACATACATACAGATTTGCACACTTTCTGTGTCTTATTTGAAAGCACATTTGCATTCAATGCATATACTTATTCATAATAAAGATATTAATTTAACAAAAGAAAGCACAGTTAACAGAAAACTTACTTTTCACTATTATTCATGTATTAATATTACATTCTGGAAATCTTTATACATTAGCATATTTTCTTTTCCTTTTGCAAATCAAAGAAGTCATTTGTGAGGTTGTGCTATAATTTAGTTGAAGAAAACTGATGTTGGGTGTCTATTCTAATTTCATTTTTAATGAAAGAATGTTATACATGGAATATATTGCTTTATGAATTTTATTTAATATGCATAACAGTCCATTATAAATAGAATATGTATATGTTGTTTGAGTTTGTAAAAGTGTGGAATACTTAAGTTGATAAGTGGATATTTATTCCACTTTACAAAGGAGCTGAGACTTAGAATGTCTCAGCAAATGTTATCATGATAATAAAATTCAGTTACAAAGACAGGATGATTCAAGTATTTGGATTTTTGTTGACCTTCACTGGTATGCTTGATGGAATTAGGTGATTTTACTATGGAACTATATGATATCACCAACTCATCTAGAATCAGAGAATATTCTGAAAACACTTTTTATGTTGTGGCTAAAACAAATGCATTGACTCTACTATTAATATACATAATAAACTAAATACCACTGTATTTTTCCCTCTAAGAGTCATTCTATCATCAGGCAACCTGTCAATATATTGTATTTTTGCAGTTACTTGTATTAAAGAAATACTGTATAGGTCTCTTATTTTTAATATATAGTTTTTATTATGTTGAAACATGGTCCATCTCTTTGTAGCTTGACAAATAATTACTGAACATGAGTAATACGTTAGAAACATGTTTCCACCTGCATTAGTGCTGAATTGTGGACAAGATTTCAAGCTCCTTTGTTCTTTTGATTAGTAGGGTATTTTCATCACAGTGACTTGTTATTTTACTAAAAAAAATATTTCTGAATGGCCTGGTGGATGTGGCTCAGTGGTAGAGTGCTTCCCTAGCATACTGGAGGCCTTGTGTTCATTCCCCAGGTACGTTAAATGCACCCTGCATAAATGCACACACACACACACACACACACACACACACACACACACACACTGGTTGGTAAGATATTGTGGTATAACAGTGTGCTCAGTCTCCTGTGGTATAACAGGAGGCTGAGGTAGTAGAAGTGTGAATTCATCACTAGCTTGTGCTACAAAACAAAACTCTACTTCAAATGGAGGAAGGAAAGAAGACGAGAGAGAGAGAACTAACAAAAGCATTTTTCTGAGGTTAAGTTGAAATGTATGCAATTTATCAGTCCAAATAATTACAGCTTTGTGACTTGTGTGCTATTCCAATATGGAATGATCAGTCTGTAGAAAGTGAACTTGAGAAGGTTGAAGTATTATAAAGTTTTCCAAAGATAAACACCCTCTGATACACTTAGCTGTGTTACAGTCCGTTTGTCAGATAAGTGTCGTGGCTGTATGCCTAATCCATAGATAGAGAAATGATTTAGTGACTTTGCCATGCTTCTCTGTGAGTTTTAACTTCTGTCTGATTATAAAAGTTACAAACAGTGGGAGCGTTTTCCATCTGAGTTTAGTGAATGAGTGTGTAATGAATACTGTGTGCTTCACTGCTTCTACACCTCCTCTGCTCAACCTGGGTCGTCCAGAGCCCTCTCTGTTACATATCTCTGCTCAGTCTATTGCCAGCTTTTATTCTTAGGGTGGGATTTTCCACTCTTCTATTTTTATGTCTGGAGCAAACTCATTTCTCAGTTGACAAATTCTTTCCTTCTGCCTGTGTTAATATGAAATTTGTTTTGTGAATAACAAGGCTTGTGTCAAAATAGATCCCTTTCTTCCCAGGGTGGGTACTCAGGTTGTACTGTAAAATATATGTTTTTTTTTATAAATCAGCTACTATTTTTAAATCATTTTCCTACCTTTCAATCATTCTTTTATGCCCAAGTGAATCTATTCTTAATTATGTAAAATGTTATAAATTTGATTTATTGCTGTGTGTTTTGGAATACAACCAAGTCACCACCACCAACAACAACAACAAACCTGTCTGTCCTGTTTCTGGTTTTTGAGCACCAATGAGTTTTGCTTTTTTATTTTATGGAAGTGTTACTAGGTGTGCAGCCTATTAGCCTAATGCTTAATTATATTTACAAAGTGGAGATGTTAAGGTAATAAAATTAGTTATGGTACTGATATAATGACTATAATTTAAATTTATAACCTAGGATAAAAATCATGGTGTTCCCTGTACTTCAGTTTTAAATAAGCTTAATAGTTGTGATCTAAATATTAAATTCTCAGTAGTGTCAGTGGGAAGTTTTTCATTTGTTTATACATAATAGAATTACTCTACTTAATGAGTATGGATGATATTATTCTCGGTTTAATATACATTGCTTAATACTTTTCCCTAAAACAGAAAATAGTTCTGACAATTCCTTAGGTACTAGATATATATTTTTTTAAAAAAATCTTATTTGTGAATCCTGCCAAAGCAAGTGATTATCAAAACTTGGCAAAGTAGAAGCAAAAATGTAATAAGCAAATGTTCATTTGTGATAAGAACTTTCACATGACTTGTCTAGTATTATATATAAAGTCTAAGACGTTACCAAACAGATGAAAGTCTTAAGCATTTTTAGGCGTGGGACTTGAATGTATTTATATTCTGATAATAGAAAAAGCAGTGAAAACAAATTCTGAAAAATCATAAAATTCTGCTTGTTTTACACACCATTTTGTCACAGTAATTTTGGAAATTTTGTAATGAAATAGTAAACCTTATTTCACTGGGAAATTTTAAGTTTCATTTTAACATTTGCATGTTTATACACTTACTTGCAAAAGTTTTGGGGTTTCTGAATCTGGGGGTAAATATTTCATTTTTATTGGTAAAAATATGGTATTCAAGAATTCTAATTTATGCTTTACTCGGCAAGCTAGTAAAGAAATTAATATAAATTCTGAAGTTTTCAGCATTGTATCTAGCCCAACTTTTTGTTACACCGTTTCCTGAGTTAATACATACAAGTCGCTTTTACTTTATCAAGTTAAAATTTAAAGAAATTACTGCCTTTGTGATTAATAGTAATCAGTAACTTCATATGATTTATGTACAGAGTATTCATAATATTTTATATAAATCAAAGCTGATAATAGAGGATGGTATTTAATACTTACAAAACTCAAAGTTAGAAAAACATTTTTTCTTCAACCTAAGTACCATATTTTAAATGGTTAAGGTATACATACTCAGCACCGTGATTTCATTTTTCAAATAGCTCTATGATATTTGATATTAAAATCTAAGTCGATGTGAGGATTACATGAAATCTGCATTTATAAGCTTAAACAGGAAAGAAAACTGCTTTATTTCTCCTTCATGGTCTTCCTAAGGACCTAATCAAGAAGTTTAAAGAGAAAAAAAATCTAATTTTAATTAGCCAAATTGTTTGATATGCAAAAGCACAGCTTGTTTTACAATCGATGCATTATTGTATTGTGAAATTGGATTTTGGAAAGACACTTAAAACCTCCATGTAGTCATGAGCCTGCACGTGAGTACAAAGTGCATGTCTTCCCTCCCCACTTGTTTGGCTATTTGTCAGTCAGTCACGGCCCTGTATCAAGCACTCAAGAAAGGTATGGCATTTTGCTTCTTTCAGGAACAGCATTGCTCAAACAGTGCGATTAGTGGATATTTTTCTCCTGTTCATCGATCCATTAGTTCTTGCAACTTTAAATCCCAGCCCTCTGGGAGAAGAACTGCAGCTGATGTTAAGTTTATTCTCAAATTACTTCTTTAAAAGCCAATTCTAGGTAGTTCCTAATTAGACACCCCCAGATGGTAGGAATCAAGCAGCTGGAATCCCAGCTGGAAGCAAGTGTGAAGGGAATGTTCATCTTTTTTATTTTTTTCTCTTCTTTTCCTTTTCTTAGCATTTTTTGTCACAACTTTCAATATTCTCTCAATTCTGCAGACTTTTGAATACTATAAATTACTGCATCACACAGTGTGGAATATGAATAAAGGTAAACTGTGATTGCTTGAACTATTCAGGGCCTACAGATATACTGTGCTACCACAGTTTCAGGCAAAAATCTCTCCATGTGGTAAAATTAACACAAAAAACATGTTCACACATACAGCTCTTGGTCTCTTGGTGCAAAGCCATTTTTCTGAGCCCTCCATGACCTTCACAACTCCTTTTAAGGTTTACTTTATGTTATAGTACTATTGAACGAGATTTAATAGTTTAAGAGTTTGAGTATATTTTAAAAATATACAGTTCATTCACAATAACTAATGTAATCATAATAATAGTTGTGTTTGGAGAGCTGGGGTTTCTGAATACCTTAGAATGAATGGCTAGGATTCCCATGCACCAACATGCACATCTGTGGGGAACAGTGACCTGATAATTGCTGGGCCTCCTGTACAAGGCAAGCTTCAAGATCAGGGAAAGAATGTGTCTCAATGAAGCCCTTGGAAAGGTTAAGTTCTTCTCTTACCCCTTCATGTGTGTGCATGGAACAGTAGCATCTGCACACATGTGACCTCATACCACACACTTCACACCACACATGCAAGAATTGTAATATTGTTGAAACCTCAATGATAAAGAAACTTACACCTTCCTCTATTATGTAAGATTGTTGAATTACATGTTTTTTATTAACACTAAGGTCCACCCTATTTTGTCATTTCTGTACTGTGTTCTCATTGTCCATATTAAGAACCAGAGATATGGAGAACTCATAAAATGTTTCAGGAGCACTCATGTGATATAACATCCTTAGTCTACAGCCGTACCACCCTGAATGTGCCCGATCTCATCTGATATAACATCCTTAGAGTTTTCATCCTGATAACAAGGACTAATGCCTAACACATGTTGGCACATTCAGACAACGTGAAAATGTTTCAGTCCACAGGACTTGTTTACTTAGGATAGCTTTAAAATGTGACTTAGATGTAGGATGGCCATTAGCCAAAAGAGGTCATGTGAATGAGTGTAAGTCAAGGTGTTTCTGGGCAAACATGGAAGGACTTTTGCTATAATGTTTTATGTAAGAATCATCGGGTACATGTAGTTAATCATGGGGTTAATTATAATATAATTAATTATAATATCTTTTCTAAGTCAAAGTAACTGAAAAAAATTAGGATGGGGTGGGAGGATTTATTTGATCTTACAGTTTCAGATTGCTGTTCATCATAGTGGCAGGAGCAGTAGGTTGCTGGTCACATTTATCATTAGTGGGGAAGCAACAAGTAAGGAATGCTGGTGCTCAGACACTTCTATCATTTTTATACAGTTCACAATCCAGGCCCCAAGAAGGTGTGACCTATAGTTGATATGTGTCTTACCAAGTCAAACAAGGTAAACCTTCGCAGATATACTCCGAAGTTAACCTAATGTACATAAATCCTCACAGGTAATTCCTCAGCAAGTGTAGCTTATGAAGAGAGCTACAGTCTATCAATCTGGTTTCAGTCACACATGGAGGCATTTCACAAATTTAATAATCAACCCTTTTAGCATTCTTTTTCCGGTTCAAAACAGGTAATTAATAGCCCAGTCTCTTGTCACTATCTTGAGCTGACTGCTAAAGCAGATTCAGTATGTCATTATCTGACACATTAATATCAGTGAATTGAATTTGGCCTGTAAAATGAACATGTTATTTAAAATATATGACCCATGGGGGAAATAAGAACCCCTTTTAGATTGTGGGATTTTCTGAGATAACTGGGGATAGTACAGTCATTCAGATTTGCTCATGAGGGAAAATCAAGATTAGATGTCATAATGCGTTGAAATCATTCTGTTTTCTTATCTCTCAAATATAATTTATTAGGTTGAAAATTGAAATTTTCTTTCTTCTAGTGATAATATTGATATGTTCTTGTACTGGAATAGTGTCTTCCCAGCACCCTAAGAAAAGATAATGAATCAGTATGTCTGATGGCTTCAGATAACCCCAGGTAAAGGCTAGGAGATGATAGAGAATGAAAACCAGTAGGAATCAATTTAGGATAAGACAAGAGGACAAACGTTACACAAAAGGAAGAAAATCAGGAGTGTCTTAGAGTGACCAGTAGCTCTCATTGATGCTTCCCACTTTCACTACCAAGATCTCATTAGAATGCCTTGTATTTCCATGGATTATTGTAGACACTAATGTGTATCATGTAGCATGCCTCTCACCATGTATTATAGGCTCCCATTCATAGATCTCACATAATTAGAATGTCACTGTATCTTGGATTCCCTACATTTGAGAAAGGCTAATAAGTTTGTTTTTTTTAAATGCTTTGCTTATTGTTTTCATATATCAGATCCAATTATAGAGCAATTGGTTACCCACATAACAATCTTACCACTGTTGCACCAGTGGGCACATCTTGTCTTGTTGGTCAATTATGTGGCATGCTGGTTTTTACATAGTTGGGTCATCCTGTTCATAACTTTTTCTGCAAACAAAAAAGCCTACACAGCTCAAAAGACTACTGTGGCAGCTAGCCAGGGAGAGTAAGGCTTCCAGCTCTGTTGCAACTTGATTTCTCAATGTCCACGAATATATGCAGGTGGTGCCTTAAGCCATAAGACATAATCCAGTTATAGTGGGCATCCAAGAGCTTTTTCCTCAAAAAGAGCTTCAAAATCTTTTAAAATTAAGAGGGTCAAATATAGAGATAGTTTTCATAATTTAAAACAGTCTAGTGTTATTTCACAAGCTAAGGGAATTTTCCCTAATTTGATGATAAGAATTGTAGCTACTTGATTTCATAGGTTTGATGTTTAGTTGTAAATGAAAATATCAAACATACTTCTATGGCCCACTTTTGAATATACTTTGGACTTATCATTTTCTGTTCATTCCATGGGAACTCATATTGTCATAAGTTACATTTTTTCTCCTTCCTGAAAATTTTTCAAAAAGGCGAGTTGGTGCTTCTTTACCTGTTCTATGATAAAAGTGTAGAGACAAAATTAAAATGATATGAAGAACCAAGCATATGTATTTACTTTTTTAGAGAAAGAACATTGAAGTTGAATGAATAATTCATGCAGGCACTGTTACAAATTACTCAAAAAATATAAAATGAAATTTTGGATTTGTCATTTCAGGGTTAGTGAAAACATGAGTAAAACATTATTTACTCACATGCATAAGTTCCTTAGCAAAGAAATAAAATATGCCAAGTGTAACTATGCAGGACTCAATGAGGAAGTGGAATACATAAGACCAAAAGAAGCTTTTAATTAAATTTGAATAGATTGGAGCTTGCATTTACAAAGAGGGACCTAATCTAGGAAACAAGCCCAGTGATTTATAAAATGTCAGTGTACTGCACATACTATCTACTACCTCCAACACATGTTTTCCCCCAAATCACAGAGGAAATCTGTCAATAGCAAAATCCCAAATATCCTCACCTCTCCTACTTCTGACCATCCTGTTCTCTCAACACTGAAGTCTTTGCCATTATCCCTTACCCACAAGTCATCTCCAAGGGATATCAGGTTTATTTTTGTTTTTCCAACACCCCTTGTGTTAGGAATCCTGGGTATGAGAGTTAAGAGTTGCGTTGTCTTTCTTGTCCTTTGTGGAACATTCACTTTTCTTCTTTAAAACCCCTCACAATACTCAATTTTACCTTGAAACCCTGTGATAACTGCATTCTGGTATGTCTGTTGTAATTCATGGTGATCTCAATATCTCTAAAGCTAATGGATGATCATATGAAGTGCATACTTCATCACTGTTACCAGTAGTAGAGTGATATCTAGCAACTGAATCCCTGACCACGATCAATCTAGTTACCCAGTTTTGTTGTCTCATAAGAAACTCTACGATATATTATTGAATTATGCATTTTATTTTTTTGATGGTTTGGATTTTTAAAAATATCTTTATTGTCAATAATGATATGCAATGTATGAGCAAATTTTGTGATGATACCCCCAATTCCATCCTCTCTGTTACCCTACACATAGCTATATAAAATTCTTTATCCATCTTAAAATTTATGTGTCATTGCTGTTAGTGTGACTTTTATTCAACTTTAAATTCTTACCCTTTCCAAATTTGGGAGTACTTCAACACTGATTGTGTTCACTTCTCTGGTTAGTCCATGTCTTCATTCATGACAATGGAAGTTGCTAGAGGAAGTCAATAGTCCAGCCAGAGAAATGTCTCACTAAAAGGCATCGTCCACTTAATCACCTCCTAGCCTAGACAATCTTCCACATCTCGAGATATATTCCACAGAGCTCCATCACTTTCTCCCCAGTGGTTCCTCTCAACTGAAGTTCTGGATAATTTTTTTGTACCAGTGCAGGGAGCCGGGATGATCACCATTACAAGATGGCGCCCACTTCCTTGCAGCTAAGTGGTAAACAACTCCAAATTAGGCAATGCTCATGTGCGAGTTATATAACTGTCCCTAGCCAATCCCGTGGCGCCTGGTGGTGGCAAGTTGGTATCAGCCAATCATGGGGCGACCCGTGTCCTTAATCCATATATAAGCAGCTGACTTCGAGTGCGGGCACCCCCCCTCGCTTCCTGCTCTCCCTTTAATCAAAAGGCTCTCCAATAAAGTGTGATTTGAGAAGAATCCTCGAGTGGTGGTTGTTCTTCCTCGTAGTGGTTGTTCCTCGCTGGTCGAGGAGCTCGCCGCATACCAGAAACAAAAGCAACCAGAAGTCAACTTACCACTCTGATTTCTTTATTATACTCACATTTGTACAAGTAAATGCTGACTCATGTTTGCTCATGTAAATGGAGATTTTTCTCCTTCCATAACATATTACTTTTCCTTATGTAAGGTTAGTACAAGGATATCATTCTGGAAAGTTCCCTCCCCCATCCCATGGAAATTGGGAAAATTTATCCTTTGAGATATCAAAAAGTTCCCCTAATTTTTATAACTATTTCTATATTATTTGTTTAGTCCCATATTTAAAAGTTTACTCAACATTTGTACATAGTTTCAGAATAATATTTCCTAAACATTATTTGTGTTTATGGACAGGGAGAGGAGAGGAGAGGAGAGGACAGGCTATTCAGAACGAAAATGAATTTGGAGGAAAAAGGAGAAAGAAAAGGATAGTGACGGAGGAGTAAAGATAGAAAACAAGGGAAGTAAGTGGATGGAGGAAAGAGAAATAAGAATAAGAGAAAGATATTTTCATAAAACAGATTTAAAATATTCAGTGTGTAGTAGTCAACCAATAAAAATTGCTCCTTCAAATATCCACTAATGTCTAGGCTTTGAAGAAGATGTGTTTGTATCAACCTCATCAGAGGAACTTAAGGAATGTCAGTAATTAATGTCTCACAGAAGCTCAAAGTAGAACACTCTGATTCCAGAACCAACAGTTCCCCAAGGTCATTGGTTAGTATATAAAATTCAAATTCATTTCCCAGCCATGGTCTGCTAGCATCACTATAGATCCCTGAGCAAAAATATGCACAACACATCAAAGTGTCTGACATATGATTTTTTCCAAAAAAAAAAAAATAGGTTACAGATCAATCTGAACTTTCAAGTGAGATGAAAGATTCTAACATCTAAAGAAAGATGACAAGATGTGTATTTTCATGACAAAATATAATTTAAAACCTCTTCAGATCCTCCTCCTTGGGATGCCAGAAATCATTTATTTTCTTTTTTAACCCAAAGCATATTACTGGAGTTATAATTCACTTCCAAGAAAATGAAATAAAAAGTCAGTAGGAAAGAACAAGTATTTTTTTCAAGTACCATGCCCTCATCACCTGGCCTGTTCTTGATTATTTTGGAGCTCACTCTGGGTGGGTATATGCATGCTGTTACTAATTGAAAATTGATCATTGAGACACAATATATAGTGATGTGAAAATTATGATTTTGCGTATACGAAGCTGAGTTTATGATTCTTATGTTCATGATTATGTTTAGATGAAGAAATATTTAATGTGTAAGAAAAAGACTAACTGAAAAATATCAAGCTTTGCAGTGGATATATCTATAATATTCCTTATAGGGCTGGAGAGATAGCTCAGTGGTTAAGGCACTTGCCTCCAGTGCCTAATGCCCCTGGTTCAATTCCCCAGTACCCACATAAGCCAGACCCACAAGGTGATGGCCCTGGTGCCCCCCTCTCCTCTCTGTATCTCTCTGCTTGAAAATGAATAAATAAATTATTAAAAAATAATATTTCTTATAATTGATTTTTCAGAGGCTTATATTAAAATTTAACATCTTTTTACAGCATTCTGGAAATATTATTTTGTTTTTGCGTGGGGAGAGTAATTGTGTGTGTGTGTTGCATGTCTGTAAGCACATGTATATGACCTTGCTGCACCCATAACCTAGCCTGCAGAGGGGTTTGCTCACCTGCAGAAATGGAGGCGGAGCATCATGTAACCTGATCCATTACTCAGCAGATCATGCTTGGAGCCCAGTTCTCCTTTCACTGAGTCAGGCTTCAGTTTCTGCACCCGGGGCTGTAGGAGTGTGTGACCATGTCCAGATCCTTTGCATGGCAGATGGAGATTTGAACTGTCACATGCTTGTGAAGGAAGCACACTTATCCACTGAACCATCTCTCCTGCCCTTACAAATCATAGGTAGATTTATGTCTATGTATTCATAGTTCCTGCACAAACAAAACAAAAAGACATGGCTGAAAAATCACTGTGTCCACAAACGTAGCATTCCAATTTGAAAACAGAAGGGACACACATGACCATGGGTGCTCTGTAATATAGGGCTCATTCCTGCAGTCCGAATTCAGGGGGACATGCCCAGAGCAGCTCTCTGCAGGTTGTACATCACTCCCCTGCCTGAATGAAGATACCGCTTAATTGTTTATATCCTGTAATAGTTAATAAGGATTTTCTCTTATTTTCCAAAGTATGATTTGATCAAAATCAAACCTTCCTTGTATTATGATGAAAAATAAAATATTCATAGGCTCACTATAATTCTTGGTCAGCTAATAAGCTAGGCGACAGACACAGTTTATTTCACGTTCTGTTATTTTTCTTAAAAGATGAATGGTCTGTTTAGTCAAATACCTCAAAAATATAAAAACTTAGAGTTGACTTCAAAAGTGGTTTTCTTTAGAGTAACTTTTGCATGTATCCATGACTCTTTAGTTGCTATTTTTTTTTCACATGGAAAAAAGCTACAAAACAGATTTTGCTTTGTGGTCAAACTCCATTATATAGTAAAACAATTTGGAGGTAGCCATAGGAATATTCAGAATTGGAGTCTCTAATCATTTCTGCTCTAATAGCATTGACGTGGCATTTGTCTATTATTTGTTGTGATTATTTGTTTTTTTCTATATGCTTTGTCCTGCAGAACAAAGAAGAGGTGACTTCCCAAATTAATTGTGTTGTATTCCTTATGGGTAAACACATGTAGATATGCTATCGTATATATTATATTCCTAAGATTTTTCTTCCAACCATTAGTAACAAGAGCATAGGGAGTATGGGATTATGGATAATAGTTATTTATGTCATCAAAATAATAATCTGAAAATAAAGTGTAAATTCAAAAAGGACTTGTTTGAATAATTGTGACTAGTAAGCCTCTAAAATACAACTTCACATTATCAGAAAATTTAAACCACTTTAGAAACATGAACATTTTATTTTGCTGCAATTGTGTCTGAAATGGAACACATTTCCCATGCAGGAAAATAAAATTCTCTACCACTGAGCAGAGTTCTTATTCCACCCGTTTAAATTTTTGAGTCTTCCTAGAATATAGGCTGTATTGAAGGGAATGAATGAAGAGTTGGTAATCAATACATAATCCCCTCAGTCATTCTCACGACTAAGCTGTCTTCCAAAGTCCAGGGAGGAAAAGTCCCTGAAGACTGGCATCCCGAGATAGCATTCAGTTTTCTTATTTCAAAATATGAGGCTGCAACAGCATCGGTGGGGTTATTACACCTTGAATATTGGCTACCTTGAACAATAAAATGAAACTAGTACAAAGAATGGAGACAGTAAGTACACTGAGAATTCTATTCAGCTCTCCTTTCCTGTACTGTGAAAGCAGTTAGCATTCCAGCGTCATAACTGCCTACAAGACGTTCGTCTGCTTGTGTTAACAATTAGCCGTATGCCATTTATTCTTAAAGAAGAGAAAATTTGATTCACTCCTGTCAGCAGTGATTTTTTTTCTAAAAAAGCAGCCACAAAAACCTTATTTGAAATCCCTCTAAAGAAAAAAATTTGAAATATGTAAGAATTATATAATCACATGATTATATATGTATATGACTTGCATGACCTCTCTTCAATAAACACCAGAAAATCATGCAACATGTGTGTGCACCCATGCACACACATAATCTTAATGTGAATATTCTTGTCTTCTAGAAGGCATGAATGGGACTGTTTGGAATGTTGCCACAGTGTCAATATTCTTAAATTCATCAGTCAAAAGACTGTGTGCTGCTCATCATTTTTGACAAGTTGTGGGAATTCAATATAAATACAATTCTTTCTGTTCTTGGTATTTTAAAATTGAATCTTAAAATCGATCCATTCATATTTTATGCAAATAAAAGTATATTCCATATATTTCTAATATAACCTAATCATGAAAATAAGAAAACATTAATTGGCAAGGTTGAAACTTTAACATGTAATATTTATCCTTATTTAAATATGTACTTTCATATACTTCTTGATTCTGTATGTATAGACACAGTCAAATGTAAATACATACACATATATCATTGGCTTAACAGCCAATCATGTCTTAGAAAAATATGTAAGGGATAATTATTTGTAATTTTAGAGACAAATATTTTATCCTATCAACAGAAGAATTTAAACTATATGTTCCGTTTCTTTATGTTCTTTGGAAACATGTAAGTGAATTTTACAATTGAAACTCAACTAGATATGGTTGATTGCTGAACAAAGTATATAACAAAAAAATGTCTTTTATTTTGAGAAAACCAACATCTTTGTTCACTTATCTAAGCATCCTTGAGCCTTATAGATGATGTCACTCAATTTAAACCATGTTCTAACATCTTTCATCTTCGACGGGCCTATTTTATTTTTCCAGAAATGTTTCTGTTTAACAAACTCACTTCACATATCATCAGGATTTACAAGAAGGCTTGAAGATTACTATGTTCAAGCCCATGGTTAATGAACTTTTGGGTGAACAGATGTAGGCTCGATGACTCATCATTCAGCATTTATTTCAGAGAAACATCTTTACACTCTTAGAATAAGATTGTCATGAAATGTTCTAAACCAGATTTCTCATATTTCCTGATTCCCCCTGCAGTGTAAACTCATTGTTTTATATAGATCCTGTCATACAAAACACTATGATAAACTTCTGTTCAAATTCTCATGTGATATAAAAAAATAAACACATTTTAGGAGTTCTTGGTTTGCTTGGGGACCTCCACAAACTATTTTAGCTTGCTGGGAAGATATCAGTATTTAGGCAGTGGGTGAAACCACAAGGTCTTCTTATCATTGGGGATCAGCAGGGTACAAGAAGTTCGAATAATCATTTGGACAGCTACATAATACATTAAAAAAACAACCTTGCTCTGCTTTATGTCTAAACTTTATGTCTCGTCCCCAGTATGGAAAAGACTCAGGATGTTAAAATTATCAGACAACAATGGAAGGAAAAGCCAGTCATTTTACCAGGGTATAGGCTTGTGGTCTTCCTTAGCTTTCGTTTCTGGTCCTGATTTTTCTGAAGTACATGTTCATCCTTAAAGCAGCGGGATGCACCCGAAAAGAGGCAGTCAGTTCAGGCTGTTCACAGCGAGTTACTTAGTTGTGGAGTTTCCTTTATCCTGGCATCACTGCGCCACGGGAGAGCAGAAATGTCTGCTTTTCTTTTTCATCTAAGTGACTGGAATGACCCTGGTAAACTTGACCTCATCCCTCGGATACTGCTTCACTTCAAAACACACTTAGGATAGTGTGGGTGCTAACACTGCCTTCTGCCCTCGTAATTCAGACTGAACAGAATAGGTTTACAAGTAGCAAATAAAGAAATACAGAGAGGGACATGGCTTTGGACGAACAATAAATATAATAAAAGGAAGTTAAATTATTTCCTTATGAATGGTGTAAGCACATTAGTTTCAGGATCAGATTAGTGAGATGCAAGGCTATCCTTGTCAAATGTTTTTGGTATTATAAAATATGTGTGGGTGACCCTAAGCAGGTGTGTATGCATGTTCCTCATATTTCTGACTCAAAAGTCTTTACAACGGGGAGCTGGAGAAATGGCTCAGAGGTTAAGGCACTTGCCTCCAGTGCCTAAGGCCCTGGGTTCAATTCCCCAGTGCCCACATAGGCCAGACCCACAAGGTGATGGCCCTGGTGTGCTCTCTCTCTCTCTCTCTCCCTCCCTCCCTCTCTCTCTCTCTCTCTCTCTCTCTCTCTCTCTCTCTCTCTCTCTCTCTCAATGCTTGAAAATGAATAAATAAAATATTTTTTAAAAAGTCTTTACAATGGTTACCATACGGCCATTTAAGTCTGTATTTCCCTGGGCTTCTGCAAGGTGGGTTTTCATGACATGTGCCTTGTGCAGATTTCCTTTCTTTACGCCTCACATTTCCTACAGGCAGACTTTTCAAGAGGCCTTTTCGTCAATGTTTCGGCCCTTCAAGGTCAGCCTGAGGGGAGTCCAGAAGCTTTAGAACTTTAGAGGAAGGACTTCTCTGTGTGGCTGTCCTCCACAGTGTGAGCAGCAGGTGCAGAAGGAAGGGAAATCTCTAGTGTCTGAGCCAACATGACTTGGCTTCTGAGCCTCACTCCTATTCTTGTCTCGTCAAGTTACTTGCCTGGCTTGTGTGTGTGTGTGTGTGTGTGTGTGTGTGTGTGGGTGTGTGTGTGTGTGTGTGTGTTTGGTTACTCAAAAAAAAAAAAGAGATGCTGGAGGAATAAAAACACACCACACCACCTCTATCTTCAAACGATGGCTTTCTAATAGGTGTGTGATTTCTGTCAATGGGTTATTTGACCACATCACAAAAGTCTTAAAGTCAGTGATTGTTGCAGACATTCTAGAAGTTGTAAAAATAAAGCACCTCAGGCTAAGTAGGAGGCTGAATTTAGATTAAAATATTCAGGTAATGCACTTCTTTCTGTTCTAATGGGTACATGCCGGGAAATTTCCCCATGTCTTTTGCTCAGGCAAGGGTCACTTTTGCTTTTTTTTAGTGCCTACAATGGTCCTAATACGTCACTGGCCTCAGCAGAAAGTCATTGTGGAAAAAGATAAATGAATAAAGGCAGTGAAATCAAGTTTTCTTTCTTTTCCTTCCCCCCCCTTTGGTTTTTCAAGGTGATAAGGTCTCCCTCTAGCCCAGGCTGACCTGGAATAATTCACTATGCAGTCTCAGGCTGGCTTCAAACTTAACAAAGACACTTCTACCTCTGATTCGTGAATGCTGGGATTAAAGGTTTGCTTCACCACACATGGCTTGAATTTTTTTTTTTTTTTTTTTTTTTTTTTTGCTAAAAAATAATGCATCAAGGGGCTGGAGAGATGGCTTAGCGGTTAAGGCACTTGCCTCCAGTGCCTAAGACCCTAGGTTCAATTCCCCAGTACCCACATAAGCCAGACCCACAAGGTGGTGGCCCTGGCTC
>PVHP010023728.1:0-20417 GCA_004024765.1 Zapus hudsonius | reverse complement strand
AGTAGTCCAAATTTCTTTTTTTTTTTAATATTTTATTTATTTACTTTTCAAGCAGAGAGATACAGAGAGAGACAGAGACAGAGAGAACACCAGGGCCACCACCTTGTGGGTCTGGCTTATATGGGTCCTGGGGAATTGAACCCAGGGCCTTAGGCACCAGAGGCAAGTGCCTTATCCGCTGAGCCATCTCTCCAGCCCTAAGTAGTCCAAATTTCTTCTTCACTGTGGCTTGCCATTTTAATCTTGTTTTTGTTTTAAAGTATGTATGTAAATATATATTTATTTGTGAATGACAGAGAGAAACAGAGAGAATGAGGCAGACAGAAAGATAGTATGAGAGTATGGGCACTCCAGGGCCTCCTGCCGCTGTAAACAAACTCCAGATACATGCGCCACTTTGTGCCTCTGGCTTTAGGTGGGTACTGGGGAATCGAACCCAAGCTATCAGGCATTGCAGGCACATGCCTTTAACTGCTGAGCTGTCTCCCCAGCCCTTTGTTTATTATTATTTAGTATGTATGTATGTAAACGTGTATGCTTGTACCAGGGTCTCTTGCACTGCAAATGAACACCAGATGTTTGCAACCACTTTTTTGTATTTCGTCTCACTCTAGCCCAGGCGGCCCTGGAATTCACTATGTATTCTCAGGCTGGCCTGGAACTCATGGTGATCCTCTTACCTCTGTCCTCCCCACACCCCCTGCCCCCAGTGCTGGGATTAAAGGTATGCACCACCATGCCTGGATGCACCACTTTTTATGTCTGGCTTTACGTGGGTGTTGTGGGATTGAACCCAGGCCAGCAGGCTTTGCAAGCAAGCTCCTTTAAGTGCTGAGATATCTCCCAGCCCTTGTTTTGTATTGTTTTGTTGCGGGTTCTCTTCTAGTTTAGGCTGGCCTGGAACTTACTCTGTAGTCCAGGCTGGCCTTGAATTCATGGTAATCCTCCAGAGTGCTGGGCTTATAGGCATGAGCCACCATGCCTGACTTATTTTAATCTTTTTCTTTTTTTTTTTCTTTTTTTGAGGTAGGGTCTCACGCTAGCTCAGGCTGACCTGGAGTTCACTATGTAGTCTCAGAGTGGCCTCATACTCATGATGATCCTCCTGCCTCTGTCTCCCGAGTGCTGGAATTAAAAGGGTATGCCACCATACCTGGCTTTCATCTTAATCTTTTAATAGTATCTTTTGAACAAAAATTCTTTTTTTTTTTTTTGAGATAGGGTCTCACTGGAATAGGTAGGACTAACCTAGAATTTACTGTTGCTCCAGACTGACGTCAAGCTCACAGTAATCCTCCTACCTCAGCCTTCTGAGTCCTGGGATTAGAGGCGTGCACCACCACGCTCAGCTGAACAAAAGTTCTTAATTTAAGGGAAGTCACACTTGCCAGTCTTTTCATTTATTCTGTGATTAGGTTAAAAGAGAAGTTTCACCAAATCATGAAGACATTTATTACCTTGTAGAAGTTTGGGGGTTAAAGAACATTATTTGTTTGTTTGCTTGTTTGTTTATTGAGAGCTGAGAAAGAGGACGGGTGTGCCAGGGCCTCCTGCCACTGGAAATGAGGTGCCACCTTGTGCATCGGTTCCCATGCAGGAACTGGGGAATCAAACCCAGGCTGTCAGGCCTGTGAGCAAGCACTTTAAGAACTGCTTGTCCATCACGCAGCACCCCCTCTTTTTCTTTTTTGAGACAAGGTTCCACTGGCCTTGAACTCACTTGTAGCTGAGGCTAACCTTGAACTCTTGTTCCTTCTGCCACCATATCCCAATTGCTGAAATAAGTCAGAAGTCACCATGTCTGGATTCCTTGTAGAAACTTGATGAGTTGTGTTGTTAGGAATGAAGCCAGAGCCTGAAACTTATTATTTTATCATTCATATTTATATCTATTGATTTTTTCTAAATATTTTATTTATTCATTTTCAAGGAGAGAGAGAGAGAGAGAGAGAGAGAGAGAGAGAGAGAGAGAGAGAGAGAGAGAGAGAGAATGGATATGCCAGGGCCTCTGGCCACTGCAGTTGAACTGATGCATGTGCCACCTTTTGTGCATCTAGCCCTATGTGGGTAGTACTTGGAAATCGAACCTGGGTTGTTATGCTTTGCAGGCAAGCACCTTACCTACTAAGCCATCTCTCCAGCCCTTGATTTTTTTTTGAAATATTTTATTTATAGGCTGGGCATGGTAGTGCCAACCTTAATCCCAGCACTCAGGAGACAGAGGTAAGAGGATCACTGTGAGTTCAAGGCCAACCTTGGACTACAGAGTGAGTTCCAAGTCATTCTGTGCTAGAATGAGACCTTATCTTGGAAAACATAAAAAAAATTAAAAATATGTCTTTATTTGTTTGCATGTGTGGAGGGCCTGATGTGTCAGGGTTTCTTGCCACTATAAACTAACTCCAGATGTTAGCACCACTTTTTGTATCTGGCTTTACATGGGTGCTAGGGAATTGAACTCAGACAGGCAGGCTTTGCAAGCAAGTGTCTTAACTACTGAGCCATCTCCCTGGGCCCAGGTCTTTTGATTTTTTTCGAGGCACGGTCTCACTCTAGCCCAGGCTGACCTGGAATTCACTATGTAGTCTCAGTGTGGCCTCGAACTCAAAGTGATACTTCTACCTTGGCCTCCCCAGTGCTGGATTAAAAGTGTGTGCCATCATGCTCAGCTAGGTCTATTGATTTTTTTTAAACTTTGTATTGCTAGCTTCTATAATTATAGACCATAAACCATTATGATTCTCTTCCCCACCCCCCATATTTCCTTCCCCCTCTCAATTAGTCTCTGTTTTGTTTTGGTGTCATTATCTGTAGGTATTGTTAGGCACTGCTAAGTCATGAATATCAAGGCCGTTTGTGTCTGGAAGTTTGCTTTGTAAGCAGTCCTACCCTTTGACTCTTACAATCTTTCCTCAACCTCTTCTGCAATAGACCCTGAGCCTCGGGAAATGTGACAGAGATGTCCCAGTGCTGAACACTCCACTGTCACGTCTTCTCAGCACTGTGGTGTCTTTTGAGTCATCAATGGTCACCGCCATCTGAAAAAGAGAAGCTTCTCTAGACATCAGAGAGAGTAGCATTATTGTATGGGTATGCTCTTTTTTTTAAAAAAAAAAAGTGCTTATAAGGCAGTTTGGTGAGCATAATATAAATATTTAGCCAGATAATAGCAGGTGTTACTCCCCTAGGGCTCATGACCTCCCCCTCCATAGGCTTTGACTAGGTCTTCAGTACCAGGCATGTATTTATTTCCTTCTGTGGAGTGGGTCTCCAGTCCAATTAGAGAGCAATGGTCTCCCCCACAATGGACATGCCACTATTCCCCTAGTTGGCATATTTGGCCTGGATGGCCAGTCTTAAGGCTTGCAAGGTCCACAGCTATTCACCACCATTGATGACTTCTCTCTCCCATAGGGCTGCAGGCAGCCATAGCTTTTTCCAGATTTCTGTCAGCTGGTTAACAGGAAGGTTTCCAGCTCAGCTCCAGCTTGATTTCTCAGTGACCTGCAGTCCAATCATATGTGGTCTTCAGCAATTGGGTCTTATCATCTCATTCTGGGGTCAACTGGCAATGACCTTCAATGTTTTGGGGGCCGCAGGACCCTCCCTGGCCAACAACTCACTGGAAGGTATCCCATCTCTGGCACTGAACTTTTTCTAGTAACAATCTATGGGTTATTGGCTGTTCCATTATATGAGGGAGAAAATGCGGTGCTTGGTTTTTCTGGGCCTGAGTTACCTGACTTAGTATGATCCTTTCCAGATCCATCCCTTTCCCTGAAAATTTTTTTTAAAAAAAAATATTTATTTATTTGAGAGAGAGAGAGAGAGAGAAAGAGAGGCAGACAGAGAGAGGCAGAGAGAATGGGCACGACAGGGCATCCAGCCACTGCAAATGAACTCCAGACACATGCGCCCTCTTGTGCGTCTGGCTTTACATGGGCCCTGGGGAATCGAACTCGGGTCCTTCTGCATTGCAGGCAAACGCCTTAACGGCCAAGCCATCTCTTTAGCCCTCTCTGCAAATTTCTTAATTTCATTTTTCTTTACCACTGAATAGAACTCCATTGTATAAATGAACCACATCTTCATTATCCATTCATCAGTTGAGGGACATCTAGGCTGGTTCATTTCCTAGCTGTTGTCAGTAGAGCCGCAGTAAACATGGATGAGCAAGTACCTCTAGGGTAGGATATATGTCAAGGAGTGGTAGAGCTGGGTCACATGGTAAATCTGTTCTCAGCTGTCTTGGAACCTCCACACTGCTTTCCACAATGGCTGCACCAGCTTACATTCCCACCAGCAGTGTAGGTTTCTGTTTTTTCACATCCTCGCCAGCATTTATTGGCATTTGTTTTTTTAAATATTTTATTTATTCATTTTCAAGCAGAGAGATACAGAAAGAGAGAGAGACAGAGAGAGACAGAGAGAGAGAGAGACTGGCTTATGTGGGTACTGGGGAATTGAACCGGGGCCTTAGGCACTGGAGACAAGTGCCTTAACTGCTGAGCCATCTCTCCAGCCCTTAATACTTTAATTTTTTTTTGCTTTTTTCAAGGTAGGGTCTCACTCTAGCCCGGGGTTAACCTGGAATTCACTCTGTAGTCTCAGGGTGGCCTCGAACTCACAGGGATCCTCCTACCTCTGCCTCCTGAGTGCTGGGATTAAAGGCGTGTGTCACCATGCCCGGCTTTGTCATTTGTTTTCTTGATGGTGGCCATTCTGACAGGAGTGAGATGGAATCTCAGCATAGTTTTAATTTGCATTTCTCTGATTGCTAAGGAGGTAGAACATTTTTAGATGTTATAACCCTTTTGCATTTCTTCTTTTGAGAACTCTCTATTCAGTTCTGTAGCCCATTTTTTGATTTTTTATTAGTTTTTTGATTTCTTTATAGATCCTGGATATTAATCCTCTGTCAGATGTATAGTTGGCAAAGATTTTTTTCTCCCATTGGGTAGGTTGCCTCTTTGCTCTGTTCACTGTGTCTTTTGCTGTACAAAAGCTTTTTAAAATCACGAGGTCCCAATGGTTGATTAGTGGTTTACTTCCTGAGCACCTGGGGTCATATTCAGAAAGTCCTTGCCTATGCCAACATGTTGAAGTATTTCCCCCACTTTTTCCTCTGGCGGCTTCAGAGTTTAAGGTCTGATATGAAGGTCTTTGATCCATTTGGACTTGATTCATGTGCATGGAGAGAGATAAGGCTCTATTTTCATCCTTCTATATGTAGATATCCAGTTTTCCCAGCACCATTTATTAAAGAAACTGTCTTTTCTCCAGTGAATATTTTTGAGATTAAAGGTATGTGCCACCATGCTCAGCTAGGTCTATTGATTTTTGTGTGAGAGTTTGGTAGGGGTTGAGATTGGATTTTTAAAAAAATATTTATTTATTTATTTGCAAGTAGAGAGAGAAAGAGAGAGAGACAGAGAGAGAGAGATAGGAGAGAGAGAGCGCTCCAGGGCCTCCAGCCACTGCAAATGAACTCCAGACACATGCATCACCTGTGCATCTGGCTTTTACGTGGGCACTGGGGAATCGAACTCAGGTCCTTCTGCTTTGCAGGCAAACACCTTAACCACCAAGCCATCTCTCCAGCCCAAGATTAGATTTAAAAAAAATTAAATTCATTTACTTGCAAGCAGAGAAAGAGAGAGAGACAGAGAGAATGGGCACATGAGAGCCTCCAGCCATCGCAAATGAACTCTAGGTGCATGTGCCACTTTGTGCATCTGGCTTTACGTGGGTACTGGGGAATTGAACCTGGGTCATTAGACTTTGCAGGCAAGCGCCTTAACAGCTGAGCCATCTCTCCAACCCTGAGATTGGATTTTTTACTCCAATATGGAGATACAGTTGGCTCAGCAATATTCATCCAGACAGTCATCCTTCATTTGATGTGTTGTTGCAGGGGCATCTTTGTCACATGAAGCAAGAATATTTATGTGGGTATTTCGTACTGTGTGGTTTTGGCTGAACTTCCAGCAGCAGATAACTGTTCATGTTCCCAATAGATCCAAGTGTTTGAGACCTGAAGACATGGGGAAATGAGAAAACCAGTCGATAACTGGAGTGTGAGTGTACACATATCTTAAGTGTGTATTTTTTTAAGTACATGCCTATGTGAATTTATGTATCTAAATATTTTCGTAGCATCTGCTTGGCCCTCAGGGCTTCTCTCCTGAGTGTGCATAAGAGGATCTGTGTATCTGAATATCTTAGTAACTGTGTGTATGCATGAGTTTATATTGGATCTTTGTAGCATCCATCTCCATATAAGCCACCAGGGTTTTCTCCTTTGCCTCATTTAGAACCAGAGCAAGAGCCCACTCTAGTCTACCCAGAAGGTAGGTAAATAAGACTCTGTAGTATACATTTACGTTGTGGGAATTCAGAAGTGAAATAACAGATGCTCAGATCATAAGCTGAGCAGAGCCTCCTATGTTAAATATGGAACTGTAAGGCCCAGTATCACACAGTGAGCTTGTCTCAAACAAAACCAAACCCCAAAATCACACTAAAAAGAACCCAGACTCTGAACTTACAGTCCAGGTCTTTGGTTCCAAATTGCTTTATGTTATGGCCCAACAAGTATAGGAAGAAGTCATAGAACAGTATGTGGATGGGTTCTTTGTTGTTGGGTTTTCAAGACAGGGCCTCACTCTAGCCCAGGCTGACCTGGAACCCACTCTGGCCTTGAACTCACAGAGCTCCTTCTAACTCAGCCTCCCAAGTGCAGGTTTAAAGCCATGTGCCACCACACTTGACAAGTGGAAAAAGAAAGGAAAACAGGTTTTGAGCTTTGGTCTTCTGGACTAAGATAACATGTGAACTTCAGGGATGACCAATTATCTGCAGCTAGAGGGCCAGGGATGATCCAAAGTCTTGGAGACAGAACCTGAGTGTCGTTCTGGACTCAAACAGCTGTTTGTATGGGGTCTGGAAGCTACCACTGACTGGCTGGGGTCACTGTACTCTGCTCCATTATAGCAAGAGATGATGGGACCTTTGGGATCTGCATTTTGGGGAAACTTTAGAATGTTAGGTGAGGACTCAAGGCTGGCATACCTGGGAGAAGTGGCTGAGGAAGTGAAGACTCAAAGTGCAGAGGAATTTGAGAAAGGTGTAATCTGAATAGGACGGGCTGGGGGAGAGAACAGAGAGGGCTTTGATGGCTGTAGGCTGAGGTGTAGTGCCTGTAGATAACAGTAGGCCCAGGAGCTATTGAAGTGTTTTGAGCAAGAGAGTAAATAAGATCCGATTTGTGTTTCCAGTAAAACTAAGTTGAGGGGATTTGGGGAAACAGCTCAGCTACTAAAGTCTTGGCTTTGCAAGCATGAGGATTTGAGTTCAATCCTCAGAACCCAGGTGTAATCCCAACACCGGGGAGGCAAGACAGGCGGATCCCTGGGGCTGGCTGGCTAGCCAGTCTAGCCTGATTGGTGAGCACCAGGTCAAAGAGCGATCCTGTCTCGAAAAAAGACAGTGTTCCTGAGCAACTGTTCCCGAGGTTATCCTATGGCCTCCATATGCATGTGCACACATACTAACAAGGAAAAGTGGGCTGGAGAGATGGCTTAGCCTTTGATGGAGCTTGCTTGTAAAGCCTGATGGCCTGGGTTCGATTCCACAGTACCCACGTAAAGCCACATGCACTAAGTGGTCCACGCATCTAGAGTTCTTTCGCAGTGGCAGGAAGCCCTGGCATGCCCATACTCACTCTTTCTGCCTTTTTTGTCTTTCTATTTCTCTCAAATAATAAATAAATAGAATATTTTAAACTTTTTGATAGCTTCCATAATTATAGACCATAAACCATTATGATTTCCTCCCCTCCTCCCCCTCCCTCATATCTCTTCCCCCTCTCAATTAGTCTCTGTTTTGTTTTGGTGTCATCATCCTTTCCTCCATTATGTGTAGGTATTATCAGGCATTGTGAAGTCATGAATATCAAGCCCGTTTGTGACTGGAAGTTTGCATTGTAAGCAGTCCTCCCTTTCCTTTGGCAAATATTTTATTTAAAATATTTTATTTATTCATTTTCAAGCAGAGAGAGAGAGAGAAAGAGAACACCAGGGCCACCACCTGTAGTGGGTACTGGGGAATTGAACCCGGAGCCTTAGGCACTGGAGGCAAGTGCCTTAACCGCTGAGCATCTTTCCAGCCCAGCAAATTTTTTAAAGGAAAAAAATCTGTAAGGGGACAGAATGGAGAATAAAAATAAAATGGTGAAGATCAGAATATAAAGACCAATTAGGGGGGCTGAAGAGATGGCTTAGTGGTTAAGGCATTTGCCTGCAACACAGAAGGACCTGAGTTCAATTCCCCAGTGCCCATGTAAAGCCCGATGCACAAGAGGGTGCATGTAGCTGGAGTTCATTTGCAGTGGCTGGAGGCCCTGGCTCGCCCATTCTCTATGTCTGCTCCTCTCTCTCTAATAAATAAATAAAATATTTTTAAAAAAAGACCAATTAGGATGATGCTCCTGTCCATAGTAAGACATGGTAACTCAGCAGGACCAGAGTAAGAAATGGAGAAAGTGTTTGGTGACAGGCTGTATGTGTGGTGAGACAGAGGGACATGTCCAGGTTACCTGCCTGGGCAATCTCACCACCCCACAGTTAACTGGGCAGGTGGGGAGCGTTAAAGAGGAGCTGGTTTGTACAGTAGAGGAATCCACTTTAGACTGCTGAATCCCAGATGGTGGTTAACTCACAGCCATGGCTCTTGTCTACCCTCTTTTTGCTCTGACAGGAATGCTCCAAAATGGGAAGAAATTTGATTCATCCAGAGACAGAAACAAACCTTTCAAGTTCAGAATTGGCAAACAGGAAGTCATCAAAGGTTTTGAAGAGGGTGCTGCCCAGGTAGGCTTGAGGATACTCATCAAAAGGGGTGTGAAGGAGTTGTGCCCTCCCTCTGCTGCAGACCACCAGCTGCTTTGACTGTGCAGTGATGCCACCTAGTGCTCACTCCAGGCTCCACTGCTGGCGTACCTCCCTGGGGCCTCTTACCTGAGCTCATCCCTTGGCTTGCTTGGATCTAGCTGTCTAGGCTGGAGACAGCAGAAGAGCTAGATTAAAACCAGCTAAGAAGTTTTCCTTTTTAAAAACTTGTTTTTTGTTTTTTTTAGGTAGGGTCTCACTCTAGTCCAGGCCTGGAATTCACTATGTAGTCTCAGGGTGGCCTTGGACTCACAGTGATTCTCCCACCTCAGTCTCCCAAGTGCTGGGATTAAAGGCATGTGACACCACGCCTGGCTAAAAACTTTTTTTTTAAATATTGTATTTATTTATGAGAGAGAGAGAGAGAGAGAGAGAGAGAGAATGAGAATGGGTGCACCAGGGCCTCCAGCCACTGCAAACAAACTCCAGACACATGTGCCCTCCTGTGCATCTGGCTTTATATGGGCACTGGGGAATCAAACTCTGGTCCTTCTTCATTGCAGGCAAACGCCTTAACCACTAAGCCATATCTTCAGCCCTGGCTAAAATCTTTTTTGAAAAAACTTCAGACTTAGAAAAATATCACAGAGGCCGGGCATGGTGGCGCATGCCTTTAATCCCAGCACTCGGGAGGCAGAGATAGGAGGATCACCATGAGTTCAAGGCCACCCTGAGACTACATAGTGAATTCCAGGTCAGCCTGGGCCAGAGTGAGACCCTACCTCAAAAAACCAAATAAAAAAAAAAGAAAAAGAAAAATATCACAGCCTTTCCAAATCTTACCTTATATAATATACACACAATCTATTGAAACATAGTACAGTAATCAAAACCAGAATATTAACACTGGTGCAATCATATTAACCAAACCGATTCAAATCTTTGGAATTATTTGAAATTCAAAGCAGTCAGCTCACTAATGCCATGTGAGTTCTTGACATTTGCTGTGATGGGTCCTGATTCTAACTCTTCTTCCTGTTTGTCTGTAAAGTCATAGGACACTCCATTCCAGATCTCTTAGCCCTTGCCACCTTCCTAGGTCCTTTAGTCCCTGAACCTCTTTGCCAAACTGTTCCCTAAGTAGACGTGGTGACGCACGCCTTTAATCCCAGCACTGGGGAGGCAGAGGTAGGACGATCACCATGAGTTCAAGGCCACCCTGAGACTACATAGTGAATTCCAGGTCAGCCTGGGCTAGAGTGAGAACCTACCTCGAAAAACCAAAAAAATAAATAAAAAAATTTTAAAAATCCCCATTGGCCTTGTTTAGAAGAGGGTCAGGAACAATTAAGAGCAAATATAAGTGTTCAGCCTTGTAGTAACTGGGTCACCAGTCATGTTTGTTGCATGAATGACTTTAAGACTACTCCATGTGGCTGTTACTACCCTATAGTTAAAACTCTTTTAAGACAGAATCTCCATGTTACAGCTCTTACTGGAATTTCAGTGTGCTACATATAAAGTGCATCTCAGATCGTCAGATGTACCGTGGTTTGGGAAAAATGCCATAGTTATGTTACTTTTTTCTTTTAAATCAAGCTGGGTCCTCTCTCTCCTCTCCCCATCTGCCCCCCATCCCTGCTAGATGAGCTTGGGGCAGAGGGCGAAGCTGACCTGCACCCCTGATGTGGCATATGGAGCCACGGGCCACCCTGGCGTCATCCCTCCCAATGCCACCCTCATCTTTGACGTGGAGCTGCTCAACTTAGAGTGAAGGCAGGAAGGAACTTGAGGTGGCTGGAGATGGCTGTTGCTCCCCCCCCCCCCAGCCTGCTCTGCCACTGGGACGGCTCCTCGTGTGGGGGGCTCTTGATCAGTGTGCTAACTAACCTCACTGCCCATTCTCTGTATGCGATCGTCATTGTTCATGCACATCTTTGCTTGAGGAAACCTCAGTTGCAGATCAAAACATTTCAGATCGCGCACTTTGTATGATGCATGTATTAGCCGATCCCAGCTACAGAACACAGATGTCTTCTCTGCACAATCCTTGCTGCCTTACCTTCATTAAGCTGGAAACACAAGGTGCTCAGATATGGTTACACAGAGGGACTTGAGCCAGTTACCTTTACGGTCACTTTCTCATAAAAATTGTTGGCTGCTTACTTATACAATGTCCTCTTTGGAAATCATATGTAAAATAAAAGCTCTGTGCTTCACATCTTCCTGTCTATCCTTCTTGAGGGGAGGAAATGCTCTAAGGACCACACAAGCCAGCGAAGAGTGGAAACTTCCTAGTGGCTAGCAGGGTGGAAATAAGCCTGTTATATTGTGGGCCTTGTTCCATATGTAACTCATTGTTGTGAGACAGTGTCTCATAGCCCAGGCTGGCCTGGAACTCCTGACCCCCCCTCCTCAGTCTCAAGTGGTGGAGTTACGGGTTTGACTTTGTCCTCTACCCTTTAAAATAAAAACCACCACTCGAAGCAACTTTGCAAATCAGATATTACCTTACTCATTGCACAGCCTAACAACCCAGTATGGGATGTGAGCCCCTAAACTGACCCTATCATCTCATCTCTGACTAAGTGAGGAATGAGCTCCCATCACTGGATGCAAGCACTGCACTCACGCTGGGAAGTGACTTTGGAAAGAATGAATAAGCAGACTTGTTAGTCCGTGCATCATTTAGTTTCATCTAGATTTGCTTTACCCTGAGGAGCTACTTCTGAGCTTTGAAAGCATTTATTTACTGTGTATGTGCAGGTGTGGACACACCAGGGCCTCTTGCTACTGCAAACGAACACCAGACACTTGCACCACTTTTTGCGTCCACCTTATGTGGGTAGCTTGGGAACTGTACCGGGGCCAGCAGGCTTTGCAGGCAAGTGCCTTTAACCACTGAGCCATCTTCTCAGTCCCTCTGTACTACTTCCTTTCATTGGAGTTTCCTATAACTGACTGGAACCCTCTAGTTAGGTTTGAGAATTAGCCCTCATTGGAGTGGGTCGTATGGTGTCAGAGGGGCCAGGGGCAATGTGGCAGGATTTTCCTTTTATTAGGTAGAAGATGAGATACTATTGGCCATGGTTAGTGGTGACTTGAAGCTTTCTAAGAGAAAGTGGCTGGTAGCAGTATTGTTTCCTTGAGAGAGCCACTGATAAACGTCACACATTGTTATACACAGGATACAGGGCTATGTGATCTTGGTTACCTCATCTCTCCCTCTCATCTCTGAGAAGTCACAGTTGAATTCCTTTGGTAAGAGCTGAGGAGTTAATGAGGCAATGCTTTTGTATGAAGAATAAAAAATGGATGCTGGGGAAATGGCTCAGCAGTTAAGGCACTTGCTTGCAAAGCCTGATGGCCTGGGTTTGATTCCTCAGTACCCAAGTATAGCCAGATGAACAAAGTGGTGTGTGCATCCAGAGCTCATTTACAGCAGCAACAGGTGCACCCATTCTCTCTCTCTCCCCTTGCAAGTAAATAAAAATATTGTAAAAGCCAGGTATGGTGGCACAAGTCTTTAGTCCCAGCATTCAGGAGACAGAGGCAGGAGTATTGCCATGAGTTAGAGGCCACCCTGGGACTACATTGTGAATTCCTGGTCAGCTGGGCAGGAGCAAGAGACTCTACCTTGAAAAACAAACAAAATAATTTCTTTAAAGAATATAAACTGGAAAGGGGTTACCTTGTTTATAATCATTCAGTCTGTGGTGCACTCCACTGTGGGACCAGAGCAGCCAAGGGGGCTGCATTTATTCCTCTCTAGGGTATTGCCGTCGGAATGTCTTGCTTCCCCATTTCTTTATCTAAATGCCTATGACCATTTCTCAGAATTCAACCTAGATAAAAATGACATCAGACTATTTCAAGTACCCACTGTAGGGCACATAAAGATTAAAAAAAAAAAAAAAAAAAAAAGGTTTCCGTCAAGCCAGGCATGGTGATTCATGCCTATAATCCTAGCACTCAGGAGGCTGAGGTAGGAGGATTGCCATGAGTTTGAGGCTACCCTGGGCCAAAAGAGTTACAGGTGAGCTATTATGAGATCTAACCTTAAAAAAAAGTTTTTTTTTAAAAAGGTCAGTCTACTAGAAAAGTCATAGTCTGGGTGGCTAAAAGAGATACCTTCTAAGCACTCCTAAAAATGGAAACAGGAGTTGGAGAGATGGTTCAGTTGCTTGCTTGCAAAACCTGACAGCTTGATGCCCCAGTACCCATGTAAAGCCAGATGCACAAAGGGGCACATGCACCTGGAGTTGGTTTGCAGCGGCAGGAAGCCCTGGCATGTCCATACTGCTCTCTTTAAATTTATATACATGTAAACAAACATCTACTGGAAAGAATATACTAGGCTCTGCAGGATGACCCCATTTCCTGGAGCCTTTCAATCAGGATGCAGTATGCTAGAGTGTAGACATTGTCTTGCGTCAGCCGCTAAAAGTTGTTAAGCAGGAGAGCAGTTGTTTCCAACTGCCAGTGAGTCTCCATCAGGACAAGCTTAGACAAATGCTTGTGCAGGAGAGCACAGGACACAATTGCCTGCTGTACTGTCCACTCGAGACGCTTTCATCAGGTTGTTTAGGCTGCCTTCAGTCTCCCGGGTGCACCTCCATGCCCAGCCTCCTCCATCGCTTTCTTCAATTAGTATTATTGTTGAAGTAGAATCTCGCTCTGACCCTGAGCTCACCTCAAACTCATGGCAGTCCTGCCTCAGCTGGGATAAAAGGACTACATACCATGACTGGCTTGCATTGCATTTTTTTTTTCGGTCCCTGTGTGCAGTCTTAATCTTAATGTGACTTCAGTCCTGGCTAAATTCCTACGTAGAGTCCTCAAGTCTGGGAAAGGAACTCCCTTCCTAACTGTAATGTGGATGTGGGACCCAGCTGACATGGGCCATAAGGACAAGAGCGACACGTGGGATGGTGGAGCCACCAGATAGCCACCAGATATATCACATTAATATACCAGCCTAGTTCATGAGAAACACACCTCTATCTCAACTGAGCCACCATTATTTTGGATCCCTGTGACAAACAGCAATTTAAAGCCTAAGGTAGAGGTTTGCAAACTATGGGCAAATCCAACCTATTGCTTGGTTCTTCAAATAACATTTTATTGGAATACACACACACACACACACACACACACACACACACGTGTGCCTGTCTGAACCAAACATCAGCTGCCCTCTAGGTATTATCTTGTAATCACAGGCTATAAGCTGGTTTTGGAAAGTTTGGGTCCAGCACAGGAATTCCAGCTGTTCAACCACACCCCTGGTGTGGTTCCTGATGGTGGTGCCATCAGGTCATTATCATTCAAGTTCCTGGCCAGCCCAACTCCCCAAGCAGAGCTCTAAGTTCCTCCGGAAATTGTTCCTGTGGGTAGCTAGCGGTAGACACCACAGACATCTCAGAGCCAGTCCCCCATGTTGTCCTGGCCTGACCATGGCCATGACAGTCACCCTGCTGGAAACCATACTCAGAGCACCTGGAGTTTCTGCAGACTCAGCAACAATCACCACATCTGCTCTGGCTGCTCCACACCTCTTCCCACTCCTTTTTCTTTTTCTTTCTTTTTTAATAGTTATTTACTGATTGACTTGAGCTACACAGAGAATGGGCACTCCAGGGCCTTCTGCCACTACAAACGAACTCCAGATGCAAGCACCACCTTGTGCATATGCCTTTACGTGGATATTGGGGAATCAAACCCGGGTTGTCAAACTTTGCAAGTAAACGATTCTCTAGCCCGGCTGACTTGGGAGTGCTGGGATCAAAGGTGTGCACCACCATGCAGTTTCAACAGTGAACTTTGAAAACATTACAAAAAGTAGAAAGTAACCTTTTCAAGTAATGAAAAAGCTTGCATACTAGAAAGTAGAATAGATAGTGTCTACTGAAGTGATTCAGTGTATTACTGTTCAAACTGCTTTTAGTTATGCAAAAAAGTTTGTAAAACAGGTGTGGTGGCGCATGCCTTTAATTCTCTGAAGGTAGAGGTAGGAGGATCTCCATGAGTTCAAGGCCACCCTGAGACTACATAGTGAATTCTAGGTCAACCTGGACTAAAGTGAGACCCTGCCTCAAAGAAAGAAAAAACAAAACAAAACAAAGAAAACCATGGCTGTCTCCTCTCACGTTGCCAAGCTGCAATACTACCATGCCATGGGAACTCATGATTACAAGAATAAGCAGTAAGTAGTTCAGTATATATGTACTTCATAATGAAAAGGAAAGGCTACATCAACACAGTACTGGACCTGCAACAGCCAACACCTCAGCAGCCTGCTGGCACTCCACCCTCATTTTGTTTTTGGAAACAGGTCTATGTAATCCAGGCTAAGTCTGACCCAGAACTCACCATGTAGCCCAGGCTGGCCTCAAACTTGTGGTGATCCTCCTGCACTGGGGAATCCAACCAGAGTCCTTAGACTTTGCAGGCAAGTACCCTGACCACTGAGCCATCTCTCCAGCCCTGTTATTTTTACTTTTTCGTGTGTGTGTGTATGTATGTGGTGTGTATACATCTTCATATGTATACACTGGGTCTTTCTCAATTGCTCTCGATCTTATTTCTTGAGACAGGATCTTTCACAGCACATGGAGCCAGCAAGCCCTTGATCTTTGGATCTCCACCTCCCAGTGCTGGTATTAGAAGGTACACACCACTATGCCTGGCATTTTCATATGGGGGTCTGGGGACCCATAGTCAAGTCCTCATGCTTGCATGGCCAGCACATTACCCACTGAGCCATCTCTCCAGTCAGCCCTGGTACTAACCTTCTATGAAAGCATTTATTCCACCCCCAGGGTGAGCTTTGGTTTTCTCATCTGTAACATGCAGCTGCCTTCCTCACTGGGTTGTTATTCTGTAAGTGACGAGTTTACAAGTTCCTCTGATGACACCACAGAAGGTAAGAACATAAAACATTTCCTGCTCCTCAGAAGCTCAAGAGTCTGTGGGCTCACCTACAATCTTTAGTGTACTTTAGTGCACTTTCCTGTTTTTCTTGGTACATACAGGAGCGGCAAGGTAAAGAGAAAACTGACAAAGCTTACTAAAAGCTGTAAGTTTATTAACATATTCTAGTATGTATCAAAGTTTCAAGCAAGCCTTTCTCTCTCTGTTTTTTTCAAGGTAGGGTCTCACTCTAGCCCAGGTTGACCTGGAACTCACTCTGTAGCCCCAGGATGGCCTCAAATTCACATTGATCCTCCTACCCCAGCCTCCTGAATGCTGGGATTAAAGGCCACCATGCCTGGTTTTGAGCAAGTCATTAATTTTAAATCAGAAAAACAAAATACCAAACTACACAATCAGTTAAAAAAATAATAATAATAATAAAAAACGATAAGTGGGCCCCTGTAGGTTTTAGTCCATCCAAAATGAAAATGCACTTATTTTGGGGGATCCGTGTTGATGCCATATTTTTCCTTGAGAAGCTTCAACTGTTCTTCCTTCTTCTTGGTGTCCATCTTCTGAAATGCCTGGGAAGGTGACAAGTACCAAAGTTAACAGGTACCAAGTGCAGCTAATGGATCTCACCAATGGCATTCCCCAGAAGGGAAAATCCGCAGCACACATCCCCCCACAGTACAGCTCTAGGAATTTGCGATACTCACCCTGTTAGCATTGTAATACAAAACCACAAGGTATCTGTTACACACGTTGAATCCTGATAGATGGTCACATGCATTCTTGGCATCAAAGATGTCTTCATAGACCACATAGGCTGTTCCTCTAGTTTCAGGTGTATTTCCTCTACAAAATAGTTAAAATATGCATTTATCTACACATTGATAATTTTCAAGACAGAACTATCTTTGAACACCTCCATCTCAGCAGTGCTGGATAGTAAACCCATGAAATCAACCTGAAAGCCATCAAGAGAAAATAAACTATGTATAGATATGCTGGATGAGAATATAACTTTTAAATTAATTTTGTTTTTAAGCAAAACACCTACAATTGAAGCCTACTGTTACATTAGGGATTTTGAGGCACAGCTACTTACTGGCAGCAAGCAAAGCAGCTTGAAACTGTCACATTCTTGTCTGCTCACTATTCTATACTTTCCTATTCTCTTGGCAAGAAGAACGTTTCAGTCTTGAACTGGAATATATAGTTCTTAGGAGTGATGGCTTGTTAGCAAGGGGACTTATTTCTTTACTTTCCTCCCGCATCCTAATTTAATTATACACGTTGAGTATCCCTTTTTTGAAATGCTTGTGGTCAGAAGTGTTTTAGATTTTGGAATATGTGCATGGACTTTTATTGGTTGAGCATTCTCAACCCAAATATCCAAAATACAAAACTCTTTTAGTGTTATATTAGCATGCAAAAGATATAGATTTAATGCCGGGCTTTATGGTACACACCTTTAATCCCAGCAGAGTAGGAGGACTGCTGTGTGTTTGAGGCCAGCCTAAGACTACATAGTAAATTCCAGGTAAGCCTGGGCTAGAGCAAGACCTTACCTTGAAAAATCAAAGATTTAGATTTTGGATTTGAGATGCAGAACATGTAGCTGCATTTTTTAAAGACAGGGTGGCCTGGGCTGGCCGTGAACTCAAGATCCTCTTGTCTCTTGGATCACAAATGTGCATTACCACGCCCAGCATATAGTTTGAATTTTTTTTTTCAAGGTAGGGTCTCACTCTAGCTCAAGCTGACCTGGAACTCACTCATCCATAAAAGACCTGTTTTGTGTGTTAGGGGAGAGTAAGGAGGAAGAGTCCTCACCAAAAACATGGTAAAATTACAAATGATAAGTGGAAAAAGTCAACCATTGTCCTTTACAGTAAAAAAAGGATGTACTCTAATGTAGACAGTTATGGTTTCTTCTATTTTCACTTTGTTTTAGACAGGGTTTCATTCTATGGCCCAGACATGCCCAGGATTTATCATGTAGCCCAGGTTGTCGTTGAACTCATGGCAGTCTTCCAACCTTCCAAATCTAGCTTCTCAAGTGCTGGTGTAAGTCACCACACCTCTCGTCCCTTCCCCGCTCCAGCCTGGCCACATCTTACTATGTAGCCCAGGACAGCCAGCAGGCTTGGCTTCTTCCACTTCTCTTATAAGGCTGTCTGTAAAATACGTCATCACCAGCCCACTTTCATGTCTTCATTTTTAAACCAATCAAAACTCTAGTCTAGTGCATCCACAGACCTATATGGCTGGGGAAAGGTTTCTTGCCAAGAAGGCAGAAGTATACTTATGGGCCTGGCATGGTGGCACACACCTTTAATCCCAGTTCTAGGGAGGCAGAGGGAGGAAGATCACTGGGAGTTTGAGACTACATAGTGAATTCCAGGTCAGCCTGGGCTAGAGCAAGACCCTACCTTAAAAAATACATATCACACACATGTACATACATACATACATACATACATAAATACATACATACATACTCTCCATCTCAAATGTCCCAGTCTAATTATCAACACCACCTTAAAAACCAAATTGTAATTTGAATTTTTAAAAGCATGCATTTGGAATGTGTCAAGTTAGGCACTGAGCAACAGTACCAAGTACCTATTCCAAATGAGCTAGGGTGATTAATCACCCTGGTTTAGAAGGGACAGCTAGGTTTTAGCATGCAAATTCCATGCCAGAAATCAGTGTTGGGTAAGCCAGTCACCATAGTGCTAGGAACCAAGTAGGCAACAAAGGTTGATCACAATGAAGGAACAGAAGAATAAATGTTTCTAAATCTACAATTAGGACCCAGACTCCTGTGCCCCAAACTCTTATGATTTATTCAGTAACCACACTACACTCTATGTGACAGGTATTAGAACTAATACTGAAAAAGCAAAGCACCGTGTGTTCATTCAAGGAGCTCTGGTCAGGACCTAATTAGAAATAAAGAGGAAGAGAAAGGAGAGCATATCAGAGATGAGTGAGAAGGGAGCTACTTTAGCTAGGTGCTCAGGGGAGGGCCACTGAGAACTGGATGGTGAGAAGGGCAAGGAATGAGAGGAGTTGGTGACAATCTGCCCGGGGAGAATCCAGCCCTAGAAGATACAAGGCCCCGAGCTACTGTGGTCTTCCCGTGGCTTTGCACACACAGGCATGCACTCCCTGTCCCTTTTTATTTCATCTCACTACATTGTCCAGATACCCAAGTGCCTGGGGTTAAGGTACGCTCCTAACTTCATTCATGCAAGCACCTTTCTAAAATTATTATTTATTTATTTGCAAGCAGAAAGAGACAGAAGTGAGACAGAGAGAATGGCCTTCAGCATTGCAAACAAATTGCAAACGAATTCCAGGTGCATGTGCCACTGTGCATCTGGCTTTATGTGGGCACTGGGGAATTCAACTCGGGTCTTTAGGCTCTGCAGGCAAGCACCTTAACTACTGAGCCATCTCTCCAGCCCCATGTAAGCACCAATGAATGCCTTGATAAATTAGTGCACTTTTCTTTCTTTCCCTTTTCCCTTCCTCTCTCCTGCCCTCCTACTGGGGACTCAATCCAGGGCCTTGTATTATGTTAATCAAACACTCTACCACTGAGCTATACACTAGCTCTATTCATTTCCTATATACATGAGTGCTTTCCACAAGTCAGGTAGATACAAGTGCTGTCAACACAAAGCAGTCAACACAAAGCAGAACACGTGAGACCAGCCCTAGAAGATCTCACAGCTTCCAAGAAAGGCAGATGAGAACACAGGCAGCACCAAGGCCATGCATTAACTACACAGAAGGGTCATTGGGATTATGAAGAGAGCTGGCTAATGCACACCGGAAAGAGAGGACTCGGGCTGGAGAGATGGCTCAGCGGTTAAAGCACTTGCCTCCAGTGCCTAAGGCCCTGGGTTCAATTCCCCAGGACCCACATAAGCCAGACCCACAAGGTGGTGGCCCTGGTGTGCTCTTGCTCTCTCTCTCTCTCTCTCTCTCTCTCTCTCTCTCTCTCTCTCTCTCTCCTTGAAAAATGAATAAATAAAATATTTAAAAAAACAAACACCAACAAAACAAAAAAAAATTTTTTTAAAAAAAAAAAGAGAGGACTCAATGATAGTGCTTTCATAGATCTTTTGTAATTTGACACAAAGGTCTTTTCACACAGGTAGCTTAGGAAGACTGTATTTCATAGATAATTGAAGCTCAGATACATTAGGTATTATTGCCAGTTTCACATGACTTACAAGTGCTCAGCATTTGAACCCAGGTCTAACAACTAATCCAGTCAATTTATTCTTTTTTTTTTTTTTTTTTTTTTTTGGTTTTTTGAGGTAGGGTCTCGCTCTAGTCCACAGTCAATTTATCATGTTGCTTCCATATTAAGAACCAAAAGGAGACAGAGAAAACCTTAAAAAGCTAGGCAATTTGTCACATGGCTAATAACCAGACTTAATTAATTAGAATATTTGTCCCTGGTACCAAAGTTAGAGAATTTCTTATTCTTTGCACTTAAAACAGGGTTTCCCAACCTGCAGTCCCTGTATCGCCTAAAATAGTCAAAATGTTATATTCTTCTGCTGAAAGGGTCTAAAGCTCTTATCAGAT
>PVHP010023727.1:0-26658 GCA_004024765.1 Zapus hudsonius | reverse complement strand
GAAACAAAAGCAGAGCATTGCATTATTTCACTTTCCAGAAATCTAAGTTAACTCTGGTTTAAAAGATTAAACTGGGGCTGGAGAGATTGCTCAGTGGTTAAGGCACTTGCTTCCAGTGCCTAAGGCTCCGGGTTCAATTCTCCAGTACCCACATAAGCCAGACCCGCAAGGTGGTGGCCCTGGTGTTCTCTCTCTCTCTCTCTCTCTCTCTCTCTCTCTCTCTCTCTCTCTCTCTCTCTCTCTCTCTCTCTCCTTGAAAATGAATAAATATTTTTAAAAAATAAATAAAAGATTAAACTGGACAGTGATGATCATATAACCCATGTTCACTGATGATCATATAACCTAAAGTTTCACTGAAAGATAGCTCTGCTGACTTCTCATTCTCTGCCACATCTCTCCCACAAACAGCTTCCTATACCCAAGCAAAAGCCTAACAAAATGTATAAAAGTCAGTAAATTATAAGCATTGTATACAGACACTTTTCTAACGCAGCAAGAAAAGGAAGGGAATTGATCTGAGAATACTATTAAACTGTCCAATCAATTAAAAAAAATACCATCTACATAAACAAGATGACATAAACCTATGACACAAAGAAAGAGTCCTGTTCAACTTCTCTTTGGCAACAGCTGACATGAGTAGTGATCAAACACTAACAGACAGATTAGACCAAAACTTCTGGACATGAAATACATGTCCTTTTACATCTGGGCATGGTTTATTTAAAATAATAGTTAAAATAGTTTTTTTACCAACTAATGTGATTTTATTTTTATCACCTATACAGAGAGCATAATCACACTTCAGTTTATTACTCTGAAACTCTGGCCAAAGAATATAAAATAGCTGTGAATAGGAAAGGGGTCATTTTGAAGGTGATAAATCTCACATTAACAAGTCCAATCCTAAATATTGACGGCCCACCATGATCCAATTCTACTCTTCTTTCCCCACCTAAATTACACCCTCACTCAATAGTTGTCTTAGCTATGAATTCAGTAGCCATGCCTCCTTATTTTTCCTCATGTCTCACTTTCAATTAAGTCTGTTTTGTCTTCCTCCTCACTAGTTTTAGGTGTGGATGTGTGGTGTCTCCACATCTGTGTACAGATGCACACGTGCATGTGCATGATTGAGGAGGCCAAGGGGAATGTGGGGTATCTTCCTATATCAATCCCCCCATCCCCTATCTTAATTTCCTTGTATCAGTCTTTCCCTGAACCTGAGGCAGCTGTTTACAATAATCCTCATGTTTCCGCTTCTCACGGGACTGAGGTTATAAGCCTTTATAACCATGCCCAGCTTTTGATGTGGGTGCTATAGATCCAACCCAAGCCCAATCGGGCCCTCATGCTTGTATCTCCCTCCTATTCCTACCGACCCCCTTCACATCTCCTAAACTACATGCACCTTCTAACTAATCTTGCTTTCACTCACCTGTTTTACAATGCACTGTCCAACATGGCTTCCAGAGATATTTTCTTATCACATCTGCATATTCTCATAATGGTTTACAAGTGCTTTAAAATAAAATTCAAATTCCTTAACATTGGTTCAAAGCTCAACCCAATCGGTCCCGGCCTATTCCCAGCATCCCTGTGTGCATCTTTTCCTCTTTGTTTTTTACACTTCAACCACATTTACTTTCTTTCAACCCATGTGTAAGCTTAGTGTCTCCTTTTTCCTTTGGCTTGGAAAGTCCTTCCCTCCTGTGTTCTCATTGGTTGCTCTTTTTATCATTAATGTACAGCTTAAATCCTACATCCCCTGAGAGACCAAGCTGAATTTACTCCACTTGAGGGTCTCTCTAATTCACAGTCCTTCTTCAGCTTCTTCATACACGTCCACCTCCTCCACTCTATCCACATTTATTCAATTTCTCTCCATAACCAAAAGATTTTGAGGGCAACTTTTAGTGGGTCAGGTTGTTATTACTGTAATTCTAAAATCAAGCATTGTGCCTATACCTAGTATGTGCTCAATAAAAAGCTGTTAACTTAGCTTGGATGGTATAATGGAGGTGAGATAAGACACAAGATTCCTCGGAGTTGGAAACTTTAGCATAAGAGATCATCAAATTTCTACTCATTAGCTAAAATGTGTTAACTGGGGAAAGTGTAGAGAAGATGTCTTCTTTTCTAAAGCATAGAAGTCTTCAACTCAAGGTACTGTTTTGTTTTTTAAAGAATGAGTGGGTAAATGGAGTGAAATATAGGAGTAATTAGATATTATTTATCAATAGAAATAGCAAAGGGGTAAAGAATGAGGGATCAATTTAAAAAAGTGTCGAAACATTTTATGTAAAAAAAATAAACATATCCCAGTTACATCAACCTCAGCAAGAATATCTGAGTTTTGGAATAAAGTTAATCTTTGTTAGTGAATTTAGCAAAACAAAGTGAAAATTCAGAGACTTCAGAAAAAGCCGCTGAAGATACTAATGTTGTTACCTAAATTTTCTAAATTTTTAAAAAAAAATTGAAAATAACATGAAAACTACTGAAGCACAGAGATGAGATATAGATGATAAAGTAAACAAGGGCCAAAGAATAGCAAGTATCAATGAATAAATAGCACACGTGGACAATCAACCTAGTAACAGAGCATGGAGGATGAACCAGCTTTTCTCTGCTGAGTATTTAAGACCCATTTCTGACAGGCAGAAATTTTTCTGAACAAACAATGCTTCCCTACTGATAAAATTATGTACAACTCTGACCTATCAAAAGCTTCCTACGGCCTTCTGTTTATATTGAGAAACTGAATGAGCTAGCTAATTTACATTATGAATCATGGCCTCTGAGGCTTTGCTTTTAGATAGAAGACATTTGCTACAAACATTTCAAAATGGTATCATTCTAGCAGTAAATACTAAAGTTTTCTTACTGATTTTCTCCTTTCTAAGCATCTCCCCACTTCATCTCTCTTGCCTAAAGAATCCTGAAAGTAGCCTAACAGAGTGCTCTGTTCTTACTAGTCAAAGTAAGGAAACATAATGTTAAAAAAAATATATCCTTCTCCTGAAATCTTTATAAAGAAAAGGAAAACTCCAGCAGCACATAGCTGACTGTTACCTTGCCAGGCCCTAGGTAGCAGAGCCTTTTCTGCACACTCTGGCACAAATGCAATCGTGTTAGGCACACCTGTCAATCATTCTGGTTATCACCCTGAACAAAGCTGCTTTCTGATTGGCTACTTCTGTAAACCCAAAAGCCAGACTCAAGCTGTCCTCTGTGAACTCTCAAGGCCACCAATTTCAAATTGCCACATATACCAAGCCTCTTCCAGGATTCTGTTGATGGATCTTCTTTCATAATTGCCTTTCTCTTTCTTCTCTTTTCTCTCTTCCTCTGAACAAGCTTCACCTTTCTTTATTTCTAAGCTTACTTCCCATGACCAGGCTAACCACTGCTATTCATCTCCTCCCTGATTTTCTTGAATAAAAACACACACACACACACACACACACACACACACACACACACACACACACTTTAACAGGTCATCTCCATTTGCTTCTTAATCCCAATACTCATTATTCCTTAGCACAATTAGCACAAGTTTATAATATTATTTATTTATTTTATTATTATTATTTATTATTATTATTATTTTGGTTTTTCGAGGTAAGGTCTCACTCTAGTCCAGGCTGACCTGGAATTCACTGTGTAGTCTCAGGGTTGCCTTGAACTCATGGTGATCCTCCTACCTCTGCCTCCTGAGTGCTGGGATTAAAGGTGTGTGCCACCACGCCTGGCTATAATATTTATTACATTAACAAAATGCAATGTGCTAGACCTGAAGATATATATAGTCTAATGGTCCTATCCTCAAGTCCTTGTTCTAAAAAGTGTCTAAGTTCTGATACATTGAAATCCAAAGCCCTTCCTTAGACCACATTTCTCCTGACTTTACACTGAACATTCCTAGCTGTCCTTTCCTTTGCAAAATGCCCTCCCTGGGAGTTCAAAGCACTCTCATCTCACTTTTTTCCTTTCTGAAATATCCATTTCTTTCCAACTACCCCATTTCTTTCATCCATTCAATACAACATTCCTCCAGCTCACTGTGTACCTGTGCAAGAGCCACACTTGTTTCCTGAGGCAGACAAGGAAAACAAGTGTTTTCTTATGTGTACCTCCTTTATGCCTATGTGTGTGTGTTTGTGTGTGTGTGTATGTGTGTGTGTGTGTGTTTTCTATTTGACAAGCCAAGCTGTAACTATCGTGAGAACTAGCTGTATTTTGTTATTTTCATCCCCCTGCCTATAGCTTGTTTTAAAAGTGATAAATACAAATGTTCTGATACCTTTATATAAAATGCTTATATTGCTTTTATCTCATTCACTACCATATTCTCACTACTAAATGCTAATCTCTCAAGATGCAAAATCTTCCACAAGGAAAGAGAAGTAGAGTTGTTGTGGAGATACAGTAGACCATCAAATATATTCAAGGTAGAACCTTTTTATGGAAATAAGGTTAAGAACCTAAAGATTTTGCAAAAATCCAACCCAGATAATTCACTTCTGCTCCCTTAATCCCTCTGCTATTTCAGCGGGTGACTGACTCCTCTGTTCCTTGGCTTAGAAAGGAATTTGATTTGCTCTAAGAAACAGCTGCAACATGCCACTTGGGATGGCAGGCCTACAGCACTGGACACAGGAATTCCCTGAGGGTCCCTTACCCAGAAGAACTGTGCAACTCAGCTATGAGATGTCTTAAGATTCTTGAATGAAAAATGCCAAATAAATGTGTGAGCTGCAAAAGTTTCTCAAAGATTTCTTTCTTTCTTCATCCCCTCCTTTTCCCTAAGCTTATTATAAATAATCTGAATAAATCGTTTACATGTCCGGTAGAAGGGAAATCATACTCTGAAAGCTATTGTTGAAACTTACCTGTGTGTCTTCATTGTGTATGTCCAATATTGGTGGTTCTCAATTAAACTTTATTTGTGGATCACTTCAAAACATAACTTAAAGCCTCCCAACTGCAATGTTTTAAGTTTATAAAAGGCAAACAAACATTAATTTCAGTTTTAAAAATAATTGTGAGATATTAAGAATTCATTGATTATTTAGCCATCCTTCATGTCTTATTTTCCATCTCATTATTCTGTCACCAAAGAATGGCAGATATGATTATCACTAAGTAGGCACTAAGCACTAAAGGTAATTCAGCAAGTAGTCCTCTGACAGTATGGGGCATCATGCACTTTTTTTTGTCAAACAGAATTCAATGTGATTAACAGTTAAATTTTATGTTGCCTTTTCCTGATCATACCACAGATATATAGGGAGTGATGGTCAACGTGAACTCAAAGAAAGTTACTTCCGAAATTTGAGAAACAGAGGTCTCAATACTATTTCTATGTGGCAAATAGCTCTCCTTGACAGCTTTCCTTCTCTAATTCTTCTAGAATGAAAATACCCTGATATCAAGAGATGTAAGTTCAGAAAACAATGGTATCCTTTGGCCATCAAGTTCTAAGTGTGGATTTAGAATGTTTCCAGCCTGCTTTCCAGTGGTATGTCAAGTTTGAGTCACTTTTCTTAAGCCAACAGAAAGCTTTCTGCTGTGTTCCCAAGGTTCCTATTTCAACTCCAAAATTTTTTAAAAATAATTTAAAATTATTTTTATTATCTGCCATAAATTGTATATTTAAACAATAAAACAGTGACCTTAAATCCATAAGCCTTGAAGTCATAATACTAATAAAACTAACAAAACTGGAAAGATTTTACATGTTAAATTTTTAATTGCAGTAAGATACATTGAAAATGGAGGGAAAACGCAGGCTGAGTCTACCTAGGGAAGATAAATATTTAAAGTACAGTTTCTAAGTGATTTTTTTATTATTTAAGAAATAGAAATAAGTCGTGCCTATTTTCCAAATACAAGCTTACAATAAATTCAAAATTATATACAGAATTAATTGTAACATATAATCAAGACTTTCTTAAGAAGATAAATGAGGGAGGCTATTGCTGTATACAGTGTATGCAAATGTTTCTGGGTCCCTAAATGTAAATTCATTAATCATGGCATTAGAGAGTGTGGGAGCTGTTTACTCCTCTATCTGTTTAATCGATGTCAGGGCGATGGGCCAGGCACTATGCTAGATGCGGCCATTCTGACAGTAAATTATATCAACCCATTTTCAGACATTTCAGTTACTTTTGGTTATGAACAGAAACCTGAAACATTATATCTGCAACAGTCATTAAGCCAGCATTGCAACTGCAGATGAGCTTTTCTACTTTATAAGTACAAATAGGACTCTCCAGAGCACTATTATAATGGTTGATGAAAAAAGTAGGTAATTATCTTCTAGTTCTTTATGCTCTACTTAGTCACTCTTACCTTTTTATTTTTTTTAAATTTTGCTCTAAGGTTAAATTTAAAAAAACCACGAGAGGTTGATAAGATGTTAGCTATTGCTCTCTTATCAGCTGTTCATCCCTAATGACTCAGTGCTATAAAATCTCATGATCTACCCTTTGAATACTTGCCAATATACCTTCCCACTTAATGATTCACTGAATGGAAAAAAAAATAAAACATTTCATGTCTTGTCAACTGTTTCTGCATGCTTTCATAAAAGTGGGTTAGAAAGTATTATATATCAACTTACGCTGTTTACTGGCACTTTCCAATTTGATCATTTCTCATCAGTGCGTTCTTATATCCTATTTGCTTGATTACCTATCTAGCTTAAAATTCAAAACATTATTTTCAAAACCCTCTGGAGCTATCAGCTCCTCGAGTCTCCCTGACCTTTCATCAGCCTAAGTCATTTCCTAATTCCTCAGAACTAGTAAACACCCTCCTGTGCCCACTTATCAAGCTCTATGATAATAGAGTTGACTCTATTTGTTCACTTTGGAGAGGAAGCACTTTGTCCTATGCTAGTATTTACTAAGTACCTAGCTCAGGGAGTAGTACATAGCGAGAACATCATTTTTTCATTAAACTGAAATTGAAGTTTCGAATCTAATTGCTCAAAATTCAATTTAAATATCATACTATAATTAACTACCCGCTGGTGAATATGTACAAAACTGGCAGGAAGCAATTTGGCAATATTTATGAAAAGTTTGAAATTATTTCATCTTCACCCTCATTCATGGGTTCTCTTCTATGAATCAAATATATTAAAAAGTTTTACAAAACAATCTTAAATTTTATCAGTTTTCTACCATAGCAAAAAGAAAAAAAACTTAAAGAAAAAGAAAATCTAAGGGCTGGATAGATAGCTCAGTGGAGAAATAGCTCAGTCTCTTGCCTGTAAAACCTCATGACCCAAATTCAATTCCCCAGTACCTACATAAAGCCAGATGCACAAAGTCATGAATGCATCTGGAGTTCATCTGCAATGGCTGGAAGCCCTGGCATGCCCATTCATTCTCTGTCTGTCACCTCTCTCTCTCTCTCTCTCTCTCTCTCTCTCTCTCTCTCTCTCTCTCTCTCTCTCTCTCTCTCCTCTCTCTCTCTCTCTGTCTGTGTGTGTAAGTGTGTGTGTACGTGTCTTGTACAGCCTTCTTAAAAATAAATTTTTAAAAGTATTTTTTAGAAAAAGAATATCTAGCTATATGAAATAATGAACTAGTGCCTTACTCACTCAGTAAAGCAGTTATTAAGAATTCACGGGCTGGGGAGATAGCTAAGTGGAGAAAGGGCTTCCTGCATACTCTGAGAACCTGAGCTCAAATCCCTATAACAAAGCTGGATGTTGTGGCGGACTTCTGTAATCCCAGTGCATCTACAGAAGTAGTGAGACAGATACTGGAGAATTTTCCTGAAAGCTCTTGAATGAAGCTATAAACAAGGGAGAGACCCTGCCTCAAACAAGGTGAAAGGTGAGGTCCCACCTAAAGCTGTCCTCTGACCTCCACACACTCCTGTGATCTGTAGCATTCACATGCCCACACATGCATACACACATATACTCAACAAATAAAATTTTAAAAAAAGATTTCTAAGAACTTATAACACTGTAGGAAATTTTATAATTTTAAAAACAGCCCCAAATGTCATTAACTTCAATTTAATATGCTAACATTTTAAAAGAAAAGAATAAATGATAAATGTTAACAGTGCTTATTTGGGGAAACTATAACCTATGAATATGTCTTTCCTTTTTTCTTATATTTCCCAAAATTCCATACTAGGATATATATTTTATGATATAGTTTTAAATGTATTGGTAAATATTAACAATAAATATTTATTTCAGAAGTATAACCAAAGTTTGCAATTTCCCCACACCTAACAAATATTCAATATAGTTCTTAATATAAAAACACATAAGTATAATTTTATTAAAATAATAAAGGATTCACCCCATATAGTTTGCACAAAAGGTCCAAAATGTCCACCTGAACTCATTTCCCAAATTCCTTTAGCAACTACGATTATAGCTATTAAGTTACCATCTAAAAATATGATTGAAATGCTTTTATGCAAGGAATGTTTCCTATATAATGTGTGCTGGATTATAATATGTAATTTACATCATAATATACTAGAACTGTATCTCTAATTTTCATACATATGCATACAATATAAATTCCCAGGGTTTTGCAATATATCACCCGAAAGAAAGGTCCCATAAAGGACAGAACATAAATGCTATTCAACACTCATCAAGCTTCTGTTTCAAAGGCGTTCAACATAGAAACAAGTACATTTTCCTTTTGCCAGATTTCTGAATTGACAGACAAGGAGTTGTAACAGCTGGCCTCTAACTGCCATGATTTAAAATAATAGTAATAATCTCTAGGCAAATAGCATCCACGATTTGTGCATCCAAGACTCTAGAAAGAGTCAACAAAATGCTTTAAAAAATGAGCTTCATGAATAAATGAGAAAGTAAGTAATCACTTACTTATGTGAAAATAGACCAAAACTTTAAGAACACATACATTTGTAAATAACTTAATGAAGGACAAACTGAGTCTGGCATCATTGAAGTGATGCTCATAGACACACAGCCCATGTAAATGATGCCCAACCCTCATTAATAAGAAATTTATAATATGCAAAGAAAGGGTAAAAGTAGCGATGAGAATGTGCAAGTAATTGCTCAAAAAAAAAGTAATGAATTAGCATGACATAGTGGTGCTCACCTTTAATTCCAGCCTCAGGAGGCTGAAGTTGGAGGATTACTATGAATTCAAAGCCAGCCTGAGACAACATAGCAAATTCCAGGTCAGCCTGGGCTAGAGTGGGGTCCTACCTGGGAGGACTGAGTTAGACCAAACTCCATCCAAAAAGGAGAATTCACATTCAGGGATTTTGAGAAATAATTTGTGAGTTAGCAATTAATTTATGAAGTCACTGGATGCTGGTGACATGAAGCCTGAACTCTGTTTTCAATGACCTGTCAGAGGACCTTCTGAAGCACAGGCAATGGTATTTTATTTCTTCACTCTCACTATTATCCTCATTCAACAGTTTATAAGTATGTGCAATATCACAATTGTTGTGCCAGGCACAGAGTCAAAGATAAATTAAGAAATGTCAAGATATTGCAATAAAAGGGGAAAATGTGATCAGCTCTGTAAGAAATTCAAAGAGCTATTGGACAGGCAAAAGATTGAAAGATTGAAAAAAAATCCCTCCTGGCTAGAGATGGGAAGGAAGGGGAGAGAAGTGAGGGGAGCCTGCATGGAGGAGGAAGAGCCTGAGCTAAACTGGCACAAACCAGGATTCCAACACCACTATCTTGCTCACACTCCATGGAAGCTGGAGCCATGATTTCCTTCCTTCCTCTGCACATATAGCCTCCTTGGCTATACAAACCATGAAGTCCTCGAATGGCCTACACTCTCACAGGCCAAGAAATACTGAGAGACAAAATCTCTTCCTCAGTATACCTAGAACTTCCCAAGATGCCCAGCAGAGAAAGAGCAAAAACATCTCTTGATGAACTGAATAAATGTATTTTTTTTAAAGAAGCAACTGGAAAACCTATATAGGAAGCTATTTAATTAAGAGCTGTACCAAGAAGGAAGCATAGCTCAAATTGGGATGAATGGTGAAAAAATATGCAAGGAAAAGAAATTCCAATGTGCTTGAAAGCTGGGGAAAATCCTGGCACCTTTCCTAAAGAGGGAATTAGAAGGATTCATGCAGAGTTTGAGGCTGAATTAGAAATAAATACATTGCAGCTGAACAAGCCTCCACAAGCTACAAAACATGTTTACTCCCCAGCAAAACAACAAATATAACTTCAGTACTAATGGCATAGTGGAGTATATAGTTCAATTCCTCATAGATTTCATTATAAAGTAGAATAAAAATTGATAAATCTAAGCTTACTATATATTTAGTCTATTTTATATATATTTTCTTTCTTTTTAAATATATACATCATCATTAATAAAATTTCTTCAAAAAGATATAGGAAGGAAACCATTTTATATGTAAAAATTCCAAATTCTCTGCATCATTTCTAGGCTTCATGGGAGAAGGTTCAATGAAATATTGATGGGTGAGAAGTAATGCATTTTATTCCATGAGTCTAAATGTATACACACAAAGTAGTTTACCTATATAATGAGTGTACAGACTTTCCATTGTTGAAGTCACATAGTGAGGGAGGAAAGCAGAGTACTGATAAATAATGAGGTGTCACTCCTAGAATCAATAATTCTCTCAGTACCTTACAGAAGGGATGGTACATTAGCAGCATCAAAAGCCAAGGGAATATTTTATTTATTGAGTTGAGTCAATTTACCAGGTGCTCACTTTAAAAACTATGCAAGAACCCCAGGGTGGAGGTATACATTGTCTCCTCCACAGAGACTGGCTGATGTATTCATGACCCCACAATAATTACAAGTACCCCCATTGAGAGGGGTTCTCAGTGGAATAGAAGTGGGGGAGTGAGGACAAAAGAGTATATAACCTGATGGGAATATGACCAATTTGTGGTATGTGTATATATAAAAATTACCAATAAATATATTTAAAATTTTACATAAATATTATAAAAATGCACATGTCAAACTTTGTGAAATAATAAATTTAAATTTCTCTGTAGTTAATCAAAAAGGTTGAGAGGCTTATGTAGAATAATTACCAACACTATCATGATATATCACCTTCTCAATACCTACTACACCCATGATTTATTCCAAGGCATATAGAACATGAATTTTTTATTTTTCTTTCAATTGCTCTATTTTTATAAAATTGATACACTGAACCTCACTCAATACTGTTGTTCACGAAGAAACTCCAAAAATGTGTACATTTTTTGGTGCGTCAACCAGATGGACACGAGGCATAGAATAACCAGATAGGTGCTTAGTTCTTCCTTTGGTTACTGGTCTGAGTTTTCTGGGGTAGTAAGGTGAATAATTTAAGGGTAGCCCTAGAAATTTAATATACATTAAATCCATTAATTAGTTGAGCTTACTCAAATCTTCTGTCATCCTATTCCTGCCATTTTTATAAAATTTGTCATCCTATTATTTTTCCTTCTAGAAAGCATGCAGAAGAGCTGTCAAACCTTCAACTCTTATGTTACCACATCAATAAAAAAGCTATCTTCTTTCTCAAATTGGAACTCTAAATGTGTTTTCTAGACTCACTTCCCTCATTATACATGATTGCCAATAGAAAAAAAAAGTTAAGACTTGAGTAGCATTAGTCTATGTGGTAAAAATGTGGAAAGAACCAATCATTACAGCCAGAGGGAAAAAAATGAGTTTCCATTCTCAATCAACCACTTACCATTTTTTTTTTTTTTTTTTTTTGAGACAGGGTTTCAGGTAGCCCAGGCTTACCTTGAAATCACTACATAGCCAAGAATGTCTCTGAATGGCCTTTACCTCCAGAGTGTTGGGAATACAGACAATCACTTCTACATCTCATTTGATATGATTCTGGAGATTAAACTCATGGCTTCATGCATGCTGGGTAAGTACTTTATCAACTGAGCTGGATCCCCATTCCCCACTTATTTATTTTGATTTCTTCTCCAAAATCTTTAGTTTTCTTTTTTAAAAAAATGTTGTAATGTTATTGATTTGGAAGGCTGCAATGTGGATAGAACAAAATAAAACAAAATGTCATAAATACACACCTGTTATCAATTAGAAGGTACTCATTTGATAATGACTGTTAGCATTTCTATTTTTCTAAATTACTATGGTTGATGAAGACTTCCCTATCAATTGCAGCAGTAACAAAGTTAGAAGAAGTTAAAAAAAAATTGTAGTACCAGAAAGAGAGTTACATAACAGAAAAAAAAATCAATGGTGTTGTTGTGGAACTGTGTATAATTACAGTAATAGCTCATGGGTTTATAACCAAGCAGTAGAGCTCTCCTCTCTCCTCTTCAAAGTACCAAGTTCCCAGTCCTAGAGTAAGACACAGGCCAAGGTAGATGAATGCCTACTATCTCCCCTGAAGAGGTACTGCTCTTTGCATTTTACCTGGAATCAGGGCAATTTTGTTACCCAAGTAATAGTCTACTTCACTTAAAATAGTTTTATTCTACAGGATTGGGATTATAGCTAGGTGGGAGAACTCCTATGTAGCACGTAAAAGGCCCTTGGTTCAATCTGTATCACTGAAAAATTGATTTTTAATGCTGACTCCAGAAGTAATAGGTTAATAAATGCAAATCCCAGTGCCAGGGGTAGAATACCTCCCTAGGAATTGTTGGATGGTGTGGTAGTTTGAATAATGTCCCTGAATCGATTTTATTATAATTGTGTTTATTAAATTGTTAATTGTCTCCAGGCTTCAGCTGGAGTAAATGTCACTTTGGCCTAGCCTCCTGGGGACTGGCCCTTTCTAAATTGGATGCAAAATACTAGGGATAGATATGCAAAAGAAAAGCTGGAATGGTCTGGCAGTTCTGCATTTTGTGAATTACAATGTTACAGTGTGCTTGCTTGAGGTGCTGGTGGTGGGTCTTTCTGCTTACTTCTGTGAAAGGGAGCCAGCCTTTTCCTTAACTTCCCCTGGATCTGTTCAATAAATATTTTCCTCCTCCAAATTTTGCCTGGTTTGGAGATTCATCCCAGCAGCATGAGACCTACTATGACAGATTGGGAGATCCTTTCAGTCCTCAAAAGAAAACAGGCAATAGAACTAGATAATAAGACCCTGTTGCTGAAAACACCTCATGCTCTGGTTGCAGGGCATGGAACTCAAGCTGGAACTAAGCTATAAGTTTTATTTTTGCTGGCTGTTTATTTTACAATACCTGAAAGTGTTATGCAGGCTATTGACAGAAACAACATCAACAGTTTTAATCAGCTGTGGATCCTACGTGCTACCCAACTCACCTGCCAGACAAGATGTGCCCACTGATACAATAGTGGCATGACTGTTAGGGGGGTAACAAACTGCTTTCTGATTGGCTTTGAGACTCAGTACCATGGAATTCATGCCTGGTGCTATAAGCCTGATAAGATGCTTGTGACTAAAGAGGTCATAAGCCCTAAGGAATGCTGGGGAGCTACTACTACTACTGTTTTTCTAAATTGACCTGTGTCCATCAAATGATCTTCTAACTATTTATGTTTATGTCCATATATAAGTGCTGCTTAAAAATAAATAAATAAAAATAAGTGCTGCCTGCAGAGAATTTTTTTGCAGTGGGTGGTAATTAATACAGAGATGCATAATGAGTCACAGTGCTGAGAATGTGTTTCCATTAGGAGCTCAGCCCTAAATAGGACATCTATATCACCCTCTCCAAGGCTTAGGGAACATATGACAGAAGGAAAGAAAGAATGTAAGAGCTAGAGGATGGGAAGGGATGCTGTGGCACACTGTCTTCAAGACATGACATCATTGTTACACCCAGGAGCTCACAGCACATGTGGTTAAGTGCATAAGGCCTGCGCAACATTGGGCCTGTCAAGTTCTATCCTGGATGAGAGAGGGGTTCATGAGGCCCATAGAAAGGCAAGCAACCCTAATTCAACTCAGCAGGTCACCTTCCCACTGAGGACCTGGAAGTAGAAGGGACACTTGTTGGGAAAACTGGGTTCACAGAAGTGGATGGGAATATAAGAAGATAATGGAAAGGGAAAATGTGATTTTAAAAAAGTGCTATACATATGTATGGAATTGTCAAAAAATATTTTTAAAAGTTAAAATCTAGCTAATAAATGAAGTTTGATGCCCAAGAATATATTATTTCTAGTGATTCACGATTAACATAAAAAGATTCATAAACGACAATTTACTATTAAATTAAAATTTTTACATGGAGTTGATTTACTATTTCAACAAAAATGGAGAGTATCCAATATAATTGAATGAACAAAATTTTCAGGGTGTCTGAACTCACATAATCAGTCAGAGAGAGCCCATCATTAATTATTAGTAATATTATAGAAAGATACTTGACATCACATTCCTATTTTGTATGTATATGTGCATGTGATATCTGTGATGTATGCATGTTCTCATGTGTGTGAAGGTGTGTGTATGCAGTGTGCATCTATATGTGCAGGACAGAATTCTACCTTGGTGTCTTCCTCAAATACTTATCACTTTATTTTTTGAGAGAAGGTTTCTCACTGAAACTAGACATCACTTATTCTACTGGACTAGATAGCCAGAAAGACCCAAAGATCCCATCTCTGCCTCATCAGCCCACCACACTCAGCATTTACATGGGTGCTGGGAATCTGAATTTGGGTCTTCATGCTTCAATTGGAAGCACTTGACCCACGCTAAGTAATCTCCTCAGGCCGGAATCACATTCTTTACAATTTTGCCTTATTTAGTGATGTTGCAAAACAGGAAAGATTTCTATTGTTACCTGGAGATATGGATTAAAATATTTATTAATTTAATCTTCTAACTAGTGTGAATATTAACAATATTTGCATCCACTCAGGAAAGAAAATAAATGTCTAACATCAAGGCCTATGTATCTAAGTATATGTAATAAAACAATTAGACAAAATAGTCAAGACAAAAATATGACATTTCAGGACCAATATTTGAAGAAATGTGGCAAATTTATGCAATAAGTAAAAACAACCTGCTACCTGTTTCTTAAAACATTGTTTTAGACATTGTCTGATCCTAGTAGTAAATTATCAAAACAAATATCTATAATCAGAACATGATTTATATAGTCTCAATGTTAATTCCAATTCAGGGCAAGTAAAGGCAAGGCTGAGAAATTATAATTTTTTGACTGCCAGGGTGTCAAAAAAAGTAGCAAAATTTAGTCTCTGGCATCTTATTAAAATACAAAAATATATCACTAATTTTGTGTACATGGCCAAGTAGTTTTATAAGGTTTTGATTTATGGTCTATGAATATTATGAATTTAGGGATTAAAAGAATTAGCAAAATAAAATTAGAAATATACTTTTAGCATATATCTTTAGGTTTACTAATGGAATAAATACAAAATATACTTGTGTCTGACATATTGTTTTAAACATATAGTGTAATTTATTGTCTTTTACAACAGTGTGACAAGCCAGACTATGCAATAAGTCATTTGTAAGGATCAAGAAATGCACTGAATGAATGTCAGGAAGTAATTACAACATGATCAACAAAACAACAAAAGTCATTTCTACCAGCAGCAAAACTTTAAAATGCAAAGAAAGTCCTATGGCTTGTCTCAGAAGACACCTGTGGCTGGTGAGCCATCAGCCCACTGGGATGAGGCAGTTCAGCATGTGTCCAAACAAAACTGGTGAAATATCAAATCAGTAAAACATTTGCTAGGTACTAACTGAACTGGCATCAAAATGATATAATTTCTAATTCTCACAGTGAAGATAAATGAGCTAAAAATTCTGTCACTACCATTTACTCAGCATGTCCTCTATTCTTAATGAAAATAACTTTTGAGAATACAGACATTAATAAAATATTAAACGGTTGTGATGCTTATAAACTGTTTTAACAAGAGACCAAATAAGATATGGTAAGTTCCTGTGTGTGCATGCAAAAGTGACAAAAGAAGAAATTCTTCAATAGACTCTCAGTCTCCCAAGAAGAGTGCATGTGAGTAACAGCTAAGAGGAAATGCGACTAAAAGTGTCTGCTGGAAATCCATTAAACTCTAGGCACAGAAAAATGCCTCAATGACAGTAACGCTGGATGTGCAATTTTGTGCAGGAATGTAGCCAGATTTTTGACAATTGCCCGTAGCCTTGGATTTATTGGGGAAAAAAGGGGGCCTTTTATTTTACAGTTGAATATTCTAATGTTAATGAATGTTAACATTAACGCACTGCGTAGTATGTATATATTAGCATAATGTATATTAATGTTCTAATGAACATTAGGTGAGGGCTGGAAACATAGCTTAGTGGTAGTGCACTTGCATAGCATGCAAGCAGCCCTAGGTTCAATTCCCAGCAAAGAATGAGTATTAGCTGAGATGGAGATTTAAGGCTTAGATTTACAAAGACATGAGATTTCAAAAAATACAAACAAAAAGTTGCACAAAAATTTTATACTCCATCAAAGCATCTGACCATAGCTCCCAAAAGCTAGCATGTAAGAACAATTAAGCCCAAGGTTTCGTTCGTCATTCTACGCGTGCCTCTGAATGCTTGTCAATATAATTTTTTTCTGTAAAAAATCTTTACTACATCATCATATTCTCTAAAAGAAGTGTTATTAAAAGGAAATTTATTTTAAAGCATAGTTTCTGTATATACCACTTTAGGGACTTTCAATACGTGTTTTTTTCTTAAGAATAAACTAAGTACTTACCTTCTTTATGAATAATTTAATAAGCTCATTAGGTTCCAGTCACTCCACACTGAGACCCTTCAATGGTCTCAATGCCATATGTTTTGAATGTTTGTCAAAAAAATGAAAACGTGCCAAATTTTCTTCAATTATTTATAATTTAATATGGGTATAGGTTAAACAAATGTTTACATTCCAAAGTATAACTATTCTATGACCAGTTCTAATTGTGTGAAAACACAGTTACTGAATATCTTATAGGACATGATTGTAATTTTTACATATAAAGAGTAATAATAGTTAAACTGACCTGACTCTTTACAATTTAAGAAATGATTCTCACAAAATCCATTAAATCCTAGAAACACCCCCAAAGGATTTCACTGGGTACATTTTCTCCTTTTATTGACACAGAATCTGAGGTCCAAGAAAAGTATGTGACTGAACCAGATATACATTCTAAATAACTGAGCCATAATTCAAACTGGGCTCACTCAGAGCCACATGAGAACTGCCACTTGAGTCACAAGTTTCAAGTCATTACATATAAGTAATCCGACCTGACCATCCCAACAACCCTCTCAGACAACTGTGGGAGCTGATATTCACTAAGAGCATATTCTGTGGCAGGGACAGTTCTACACTATACCAGTCCAATCCCATCCTGAAAAACCATGCAAGGAAAGATTTTTTTATTACCCTACTTTACAGATGAAAATATTGAGGCTCAGATAAAAAGAGATCAACCGCTCTAGGCTTGTAAGTATGGGAATCAGATTTCCACCCCAGATTATCACGGATAATATTCCTCACCAGGTCACTTTTGAGAAGGTAATTTAAAGAAAGCTAAGAAAGTTGTTCAAAGTCATAAGAACATGAAAAAAAAAGAGGCAGAGGAATAAGAAGAAAAATGTCTTCTAATGTTGGTTCATTTTCTAAATGTGGTGGAATCATTACAATCTTTATTCAGGAGTGACAACAACACTGTGTGTGTAGTTAGTTTTTGGATGCATAGTATGAGTAGATGAGGGACAATGAGGCAAAGGCAGAGAGAAGAAAGCCCATGAGACTTTGGGGTCAGGGGATACTTATTTACCTTCCATGGAGGGGAAGCCAAAGAGAGTAAGATAAATGTGAGCAGAGACAGGTATATAGCCTTTGTACAGGGATCATGAGCTGGGGTGGATCAAAAGTGCTGACCCTAATTAGGGAAGTTAGAAAAAGTGAAGCATCAGACTAATTTGATGGGACATAAACCCTAAAAGTATTGGAGGAAGTGTCTAATACCTCCAAAAGAAGTGATAACTTCACCCCTCCCACCAAAAATAATGTAATCAATGAAAAACCTGACGACATATTTTCATTCTTTCTCTTTCTCCCCACATCTAAGATGGTATTTATAGTTTGGTTATCCCTTTCATTAACACCATGCAGTAGAGTGCAGACGAAATCCATAATTCCATGCTATTGGTGGTTACTTACGCACACAGATCATCCTCAGAATCATATTAAGACAGATGAAAATTACAACAAGCTCTCATTCAATAAACTGAAATGTCAATCTAAACCTAAAGAACATGTTGAAAGTAAAATTTGCAGTAAAGTACAAAAAAAATTAATCACATCAGAAGACAAAAACAATGAAACCAAGACATTAGTAAGAAGCCTGTCTTAAAAATACATTCAAGGAGAAGAACTGACTCCAAAGGAATCTCCTTTCTCATTACTTAAACCAGGTCACTGAGATAGGCTTGCACTATGGTATTTTGTTCATTTTGATTTCAGTTTAATTTCATCAAATCATAAATTCCCATGGAAATACTTTAAGCATGTGTTCACAATAACTGGAATGCCTAACACTGCAGTGTAGGTACTTTTGCATGGTTTCAAAAAAAACATAACTAAGAATGAACTGAAATTCTTCCAAGATTTTTAGTTATGTCCACAATTAGATGAATTATCTCTGCAGTTTTAACTATGTGTGTAAAATACATTACATGGTCTGGTGAGAAGCTTAATTTAGAAGATCAAGTAATGACCTAACCTGCACACAGAAATATCAAAATCAAGCTGAACTTCCAAGATTGTAGCAATAATATATTTTTCCTCCCAAAGCCATGGCTGTTAAGTATACCTTGATGAATTAAGTTCAACTGTAACTACAATTGAAACATACCACTCAACTGAGCTATGACCTATTTTTCCTCTCAAAAGCAAAAGGGAATTGTAACAGTTATGAGACATTTTTTCTATGTTAGGATCCTTCTAAAAGTTATTTCACTCTACCTACAGCTAAAGGCAAGGTGCACATCATGACATTTATTTGCAATATGAAGTAATTGCATTGCCACAAATAAGACAAATAGAATTTTAATGGTTTATTACAAATGTGTTAATTTACTTGAAATGTAAACACCCCAAGAGACCTGTCTAAAATTCAATTATAACTACATGATATATTTACTAACTAGAGACCACCAATCAGCATGACAAATACAAAATTAACATATATGTGATTTAAAATACAAAATACCCACCCCTAGCTGAAAGCTTTTTGGTGTTGATAATTTTGGCAGCATATTCTTGTCCGGTAGGAATTTTCATACATCTTCTCACCACTGAGAATGCTCCCCTGGAAACCAATAATTAGCAAGTCATCAGTATGCTAAGATCTAATATTCTCTTAGAAACATACAGATCTGAACACTTTTATTGATTTTGGGAAGTCTATCAAATATCAGTGGAACACAGCACTATCTAGGAGGTGAACATTTCTTCCTAGAAACCCAGACCTTTGTTAATGTTGAGGAATGCAAGTAATTTTTTTCACTAGAAGCACACGGTTGGTTTTTAATCAACAAAATAAAAGGAAATGCCAATTATGACCACCCTTGTTTGTACATGAAATGTGAAAACATGTTATAATTCACACACACACACACACACACACACACACACACACACACACACACACACACACACACACAGAGCAAATGCCCTAAGAGATATGCAAAGAGTAGAGCTGAGGAGAAGCAGCAAAAATCTACTATTTATTTTGGTAGGAAAATAACTAATGTGGCTCCAAGTAAGTGAACATGGCGATTGTTTTCCTTAAAATATAAATCTCCAGCGCACTGGTGTGATTTAACAAATCCTGCTCGGGTCATTTCTCTATGCCCTGTTTTGGGCTGGGGGGAGGGGCGCGATTCGAATTAGGCTGCTCTTCCGACACATTCTCCATTTTTAACAAGAGACAACATATAAGGACATAATTTCATTTATGGTATCTCCTTTTAAGCAACTGTATAAAGCTACAACATACACATACATGCATCGTTTGCCTAAGTCAAAAACTAGCGATAGAGAACTGGGTTTGATGCTACATAGATCAACCTTCACGCTGGGTCCCTAGGTTTCCCAGCACAGACAGATCCTCAGTAGGTATCCAGTGCGCTTCCCTCCCATTTCCAAGTAGTTCAGCCACTTTAGTGTAGGAGGTTGTTTTACACAATGCTAGACTACCCATGGGAAGCGCTCTCCCGTCTCTAGAGGGCTTTTCCGCTCTCTGTATAAATAAATCCTCCCAGAAACCATGTACGCGTAAATCCAAAGGAGAATGATGGTGAACAAGTAATCTAGTGCAAAGAATGAGAGCAGACATGGGGCAGGGAATTGGGTTCGGCTGGATGGCCCCTTTCCTGGACTGAACAACTCCTTGGATGCAAAACAGACTCCCCACACACCAAGCCAAGTTGAACTTTCGGCATCAATAAATATGGCACCTTCTCTGGGAGCCAGTGCTCATCCCTACGTGGGTCAGTCAGATCGCCGGCACGCCAGCCACCCAAGAGCAATCTCTATTTACAGACAATGTGATATATATTGCATTTTACAGGGGTTCTCCTTTCCTCCCAGAACACACACGCGCGCGCACACACACACACACACGTCTCGGGATGACAGCTCCAACTGCAGAGATCGTAAATTCTCTAAGTCTTCCGTGCAAGAGGGTGGAGGAGCGCGAAGAGGTGGGCACAGGCCACAGCCTGGCCAGGGGCTTCTTCCCTCCTCGGTCCCCTATCCTTACAAACACGACCTGTCCCCCTATCCACCCACCCCAGGACCCAAACCAGGTCCCCTCCTCCCTCCTCGCGGGTCTCCCGAACTCCCTTCTCCCCACACCCCGGGCCGGTGGGTCAGGGCCCCAGGCGACCCGCCCTCTGCCGGGAAGGGGACGGGCGATGTCGGGCTGGGGCGCTTACTTTCCGAGCTCCTCGAAGAGCTGGTACTCGTCGGTGAACCTGGTGCAGGTGGTGGTCGAGGCCATCGTGGGTCCGGGCGGTGCGCAGGCTGCGAGCGCGGCGGGCGCGAGGCGAGCGGACGCGCGGCTTCCCCGGGACTGGCGCCGCGGCGCTGTCACCCAGGGCCGCCCTCACTTTCCTCGTCCGAAAGTAGCTCGCCCGCCGCCCGCCCGCCCGCCCGCGAAGGAGTGCGCGCAGGGGCGGGGCGCGGAGGGAGGGGACCGGCGAGGGTCTGGTCCTGGCGATCGGCGGGCCTCGCTTCCTCCTCCTCCTCCAAGAGCGGCGCCTGTCCCTCTTCTCAGCCCCGGTCCCTAAACGCCGGGGGCAAAGTAGTCCAGGAGAGGGGCGGGAGACCCGGGCAGGGCGACGGGGCCGCGGGGCACCCGGAGATGGCGAGCGGTGGGACAGCGATCGGCACCCGGGCGGGAGGGGACAGCGCGCCGGGCGTCCGAGGGGAGCCCACGGGGGCCGGAGCCCGGAGATCCGGAGCTCGGAGATCCGGGGCTCGCACCCAGCGGCAGCGGTCACGGGCGCGGGCGCGGGAGCGAGGCGCTCCGGGGCGTGCGCGCGGGGCCGGCTCCCTCCGGCGGGCACAGGCGGGCGGCGCCGGCGGCTGCGGCTCGGCTCCCCGCGGGGCGGCAGGCTGGGACCCACGGCGCGCCGGGCACCCCGGCTCCTGCGTCTCCGCGCGCCGCTGCGCCCGGGCGCACCCGCCCTGCGCTAAGCCCCCTCCCCGCCGGCGCCACGCCTCCCTCCAGCGACTCGAGCCCTCGATGGGCCGCTCGCCCTCACGCGCGAGCGCGCCACGGAGGCGGGGGCCGGCGGGAGGAGATGTGCCGGGAGGAGGCTGGAGTGGGCTTGGGGAGGGGGCGTGGAGCGACACGATGGCAGGACCCGTGCAGCCGTCCGGGGACCAGGCGGGGCGACCCGTCGATGGCACCGGGACCCCGGCCGGTCACCGGCCCACCGTGCCCAAAGGAGCTCATCGAGTGGCGCCACCGCCGCATCTGGGTGCCGTTCGGGGCTGACATGGCACGGCCGGATGTGGACAGCCGGCTGCTTGCAGACCGGGGTCCCACCGCCCCATCCTCCCAGCGATCGCGGGGCGCACGGGGGCCCGGGACCCTCCATCCATCCGCCTCCACTTTGGCGAGGGGCGAGCGCGGCTCGTGAGCCACGTTTCACTTTAGGCTTAGCTGCTACCTCTCCGGCCTCCTCCACATCAGACTTTGGCCATCCCCATAGGCCTTTGCTAGGTCATAAATCCTAAAATAATAAGCAAGCAAGCTCGGCCTCTCCGCCACACCTCCCCTCCTCTCCTGAGCAACTCCCCTGTAACCTCAGTAAGTTCTGATAGTAAGAAAGCTTCTCGCGAGATGTCACTCTGCCGGCAGGGGTGGGGCGGTGGGAAGGTTGGGTGTCGGTCACGCGACCCGGTGGGGGCTGACGTCACTCGTGTCACGTGAACTTGTCCTGCCCGTTTCTCTTTGCAGAAGGAAAAGGAGAGGTCGGGAGTGCTCTGCTTGCAGGAGCAAAGGTCTGGCCAGGTAGGGGCACGAGAGTGCACTGGGTCAGTGCTTATCTGAAGAACCACGTTCAAGAGCATAGCTGCCACTGTTTACCTTAAATGGCAGGAGAAAATAATTAATGATTAAAATTGATAAGTTGTTGCTGGTTACTGAGATCATGTTCGCCTTCCAGCTCTAGGTCTTAAATAAACTTCAGTTGCAAATTTAGAAACACCCCAACAAAATGAATGGTCTTTTTCAAATTACTATCTTTTGTTCTACATCATGGGGCCACAGAAATGCATTCCTATTGCTGATTTGTTCATCCTTTAGCGAGACATCATGTACCAGGAATTTCGCAGCTGGAAGATAAAAGGTAAGTTTTAGTTGGAGAATGTAAGCTTTCAAGGTATTACTGCTTGTTCCCAGTACTGCTGTAAATAATTGATCTTGCCCGCTCTCACACATCCTAATTCTCTTTCCTGATCCTAAGAATGCCTGCCTTTCAGCCATTCTGTCCCTGATCCAGCTTTTACTGAAGTCCTCAAGATATTTATAATTTTTTTAATACTTGGAGATTGGGTTTTGGGTTGTAGATTTTGCAAATATTGCCCACACCCCAAATATCCCTCCTCCCACGCTACTCCAAAAAATATTTTTATATTAAATCATTACTCAATGTCTGAGTTTTTCTGGCCATGAAAATATTATTGTCTGGTCTGTTTTACTACCTTTTTTTTTCTTCCTGGTGATTTTACTTTGTTGCTAAATCGTCCCATGCCTTCCAATAAAATCCAAGTACAATTTTCCACCATGCCAAACACATCTGGCCATCCATATGTGGGATTTTTTTTTCTTACTTATGGCCTACCTAAACACCTTTGCTATTCGGTTGCTGTCAAGGAACATCCTTTGCTTTGAGGTTGAAATATTCTTTGCTTTTTATATAGTTTGGATACCTTCATATTTACATCTTTCCTATGTTCATTAATTTTAACACTTTTTATAACAAAATTGAAGCCTATCTTTATTTGCAACCGTAAAAGCAAGAATTACTTTACGTAAAACGTAGTTTCACAGAAAAAAAAAGATACAAAAAAAGAAGAAAACATAGTATTTAAGTATTAATAGGGCTATAAATTGAAAAAAAACTTGGTCTTTGCTAAATATTTTAATCCTTATCATAAATACGGAGCAATATGGCTCCCTTATGATGAAATAATGTAATATTGTTTCCTGAACCTAAAAATAAAACAAAAACTAAAATTAAAACAATAAATAAGGATATCAACTTTTACCACTGGGAAGAAAATTGTTTCTTAAACACTGAAGCAATGAAATCTACATAATTACAGTATTTATCTCAGTTATTTAAAATAACAGTAATTGAAAGTGGTTATGATAATTGTGCAGTACAATAAAGAGAACATAACTGCATTTGATTTGATTTGTTATTAGACAATAAATGTGTACATTTTTATAGAAACACTGATTGCTTAATCTACATTTGCTCTGTTCTTTGATCTATATTTTAACTAATAAAAATATTTCTCTTATTTTAACAAATCTTCCATTTATTTATGAAGTTTGAATCTCATTAAGACAATAACCAGATTGATTTTATTGATTTTTTTCTTTTTTAGAATATTTTAATATCTTTATTATCAATAATTAGATATACTATATGAGCAAGTCTTGTGATGTTACCCCCATCTCCCTCCTCTCTGCCCCCAGCCCACTGGGGGACCCTCCTCAGTGAGCATAGTGGATCTGTCTTTGGGGTAGGGGGTTATGAATTGCAATTGATGCTTTTAAAAATATTTTTTTTATTTGCAAGCACAGAAGAGAGGCAGACAAGGAGAATGGGTGCACCAGGGCCTTGAGATGCTGCAAACAAACTCCAGATGCATATGCCACTGTACGTCTGGCTTTATGTGGGTGCCGGGAAATTGAACTTGGGTGGTTAGGCTTTGAAGGCAAGTCCTTTAACTGCTGAGCCATCTCTCCAGCCCTATTGATGTCATTTTGTTTTGAACACTACCATTTCACAATTTGTAAACAGAATAGATGTTACTCCTCAGATCAATGCATGGTGTATGTACAGTTCATCAAACACCCTTAACTGAACATTCCCATGGACAGAAGAAAGTGACCAGCAACGAGAAGGACCTGTAATCTGGAAAAGTTATTCATGAAACTTGAAGATGGTAAGGCAGATTTTATTCAAACTGGACCATAGCGATAGGGACAGATATTGAAACCAGTTGGGAAGTTGGGGGTGGGGAAGGAGGGGCACTGTCAGGTTTTGACTCCACACACAGAGTATGATAGAGGTCATGGGATCCTGCATTACTGAGTATTTTTCTCCTCTCAAGCTCATTTGGCTGCTTGTAAACTGCTGTACGTTAATGGACTCACTCAAACGGTTCCCCTGTTTCCAAAGCTTAAGTATATTAAGTTAGATGTAACATCCATTGACTTTCCTGATACCAAGAGCCAATGTTATCTCTATAGTTCCCAAGTACAAGACTCAAGAGCTGTATGTGGACTTTCATAAATGTTTTAAAAGGACTTTATGGTAGCCTGTCTTCACTAGAGATGTGAAGGCTTTTCCATGAGATCATTTAACCACAGAGAGCAAGTCACATACATATATGATTGAAGGGCACACATGGATACTGTGTACTCATGAACAGAAAGTATCAGTGCATCAGGCTGTCCCATAGCACAGACAAACTGAATTTGAAGATAATCAATAAATAATAAACAACCGGGCTGGGGACATAGGTCAGTCAGTAAAGTGAAGACCTGAGTTCAATCCTCAGCACCCTTATTAAAATCCATGGCACTGAGAAGGTGGAGACAGGAGGGTTCCTGGAGCTCGCTGCCTTTAACCAGTGAAGCTGCTGAACTGGAGGCCAAGCCACATACACAAGAACATACATATGCACATGTGTAAAAACAATAAATTAGAAACTAATAACAGGAAAGGTGTTTTTTTTAATTGGTGCTAAAGTTTATTTTTTGTTGTTTTTAACAATATCAAGTGTGTGAATGATTACATTTGGTTTTTTGTTTCTCTGTTTGTTTGGTTTGCTTTGTTTTTGCCACAGGGTCTCACTCTAGCCCAGACTCACCAGGAATTCACTCTGCAGCCCAGGCTGACCTAAAACTCAGAGCAGTTCTCCTACATCAGGCTCTGAATGCTGGAATTGTAGGCGTGAACCACCAAAGCTATCAAGTGCGTAAAGGAAAAAAGAAAATAAGTAGCATCTACACAATGAAGAAATGACTCTTGTTTCATTACTTCCAAATCCATGAATTGGTTCATATACATGCTCTTCCATGGGCATTCATAAACACCTAAGCTCTACTAAAGGAATTATAGCAGGAAATTTTATTAAGATATATTAATCAAAATGAAATGTTGTGGACTCTTAATGAAAATGAGTTAGCAGATTCTGAATCTTTTTTTTTTTTGTATGTGCCCTTTTAATGAATTTCACTTCCTATTGTTTCAACATTCATCACACTGTACTGTACCAAGACCAAGACCTTTAGCCACAAAATTGCATGTGCCTTGAAGCCATACATAAGCCAGCATGGCCCAACCTTATGGGAGCTCAGTAGTTCAAAACACACCTGGTTCTGTTCCATGGAAGTCAAGGACCTCCACATCCTTTCCAGCCAGTCCCTGGGCACAAGCTTTGACAAAGTAAATAAGGGGAAGATAAACACAGGAGCAGGGGCGGTCCTCATTCTTTGAGGTAGAACCATGCTAGAGACTCCAGTGTATGCCACTAAGGTTTTAGGCAATGATTACAGGACTGGGGTATGTACACAGGATAGGGGTGTGAGCACAGAACTTGGGTGTGATCCCAGAATTCTCATTCTAGGGGATGGGGAGGGAAAGCAGCAAGAGTGGACAGACATCTAAACTGATGTCCCCTGGCCTTCTGACTTTTGTTGTCACTCCACACAAAAAAATGTCCTTCAACATGTCTAAAATGAACCTGCCTTCCCTCAGCTTTCTCCCTATTTCACTGAAATTTGAAGGTCACCTAAAATGGCCCCATTCTGTATTCCCACAACTAATCACGAGTCCATGACCTTTTCATATTCCAACTGCAAAGGCCATGCT
>PVHP010023726.1:0-27117 GCA_004024765.1 Zapus hudsonius | reverse complement strand
CTGGACAGGACCAGTGACAGCTTGTCAGAGCCATCAGGTACCTGGACAGGACCAGTGACAGCTTGTCAGAGCCATCAGGTACCTGGACAGGACCAGTGACAGCTTGTCAGAACCATCAGGCACCTGGACAGGACCAGTGACAGCTTGTCAGAACCATCAGGCACCTGTACAGGACCAGTGACAGCTTGTCAGAGCCATCAGGTACCTGGACAGGACCAGTGCTGCAAGAGCAGGCTTCGGAAGGCAAAAGGCAGTGACTTACCTGGTAGTTAGTTCCAGGGAGCTGCATTCAGAGAAAAGAAAGACAGAAATGAACAAGTCTACATAGTGAGAATGTTGCACATTATTATTTTCCTAGGATTTATGCGGTTCCTTCTATCATAGTCACTGCTCTTTATTGATAACTATCATTTAGATCACTCATTCATTGTTTTTTTTAAATTCAGAACTGCAACTGCCACTTGGAGTTCATTTTTTAAAAAGGAAACAGAGTTGTCTTCAGAGACAGTATTTTAGTGGTGCATTGTTTAGTCTCTAACCTTTGTGAAAATGTCTCCATAACTGCACCACACATGTGAGATTCCTGGAATTTTCAGTTCAAACTTGCAAAGCATAGTGTCTTTTGTCATTTGCAAAAACCCACACTCTAATGATCTGCTCACTCCATTTCCTTACCTGAGTGACCTTGAGCTGTGAGGTTCACGTGCACATCCTGGCGCTGATGCAGGAGCGTGTGAGGGGCTCACTGTGGATCTGGAAGGCAGACGTCAGTAGGCAGCTTCTGTTCTAAGTCCACCACTGACTGACTGTGACCTAAGCTGTGAACGTCTCCTGAACATCATGTGATTTAGCAATTAACTTACCTTTCTGTTTTACTCAATAATGCAACTGTTTCTCATCAGAATTATATATATTGGTCAAATCTAGGGATTTATTTTTTAAAAATATTTTTATTTATTCATTTTCAAGCAGAGATATAGAGATAGATAGATAGATAAATAGATAGAGAGAGAAAGAGAGAGAGAGAGAGCCACAACCTTGTGGGTCTGGCTTATGTGGGTCCTGGGGAATTGAACCCAGGACTTTAGGCACTGGAGGCAAGTGCCTTAACCGCTGAGCCATCTCTCCAGCCCTAGTGATCTCTTTTTTGAGACCTTTTCAAATGCAGAAGAAGCTACTGCTTCCTGTACTGAAACCCTTCAGTCCTTGGGAAATGTGCTTGTGCTTCTCATTGCCATCACTCACATCATTCGGTGAATTTGCTTGAATTTCCTCTCATCATGTACAACACTTATATCCTCCCACTCTTTCCTGCCATGTTCAACTTAGGTATTTTCCCCCAGAACCAGACATCTACTTAGGAACTATCAAATGAGATGGCATAGGAAACCCTTTCAGATTTTCTTCCTCTTTAAAGTGAGGTGTCAGGTAGATGCCTTCAGCTCTCCTCTGTTCGTGCTGTGAGCGCAGCAGCTCATCCCAAGGCTGCCGTGTCCTCCAGAAGGTAAGTGGAGTCACGAGCAAGGGCCATGTGAGTGCTGCCCACATGCATGCTGCTCTGCAGTTACTGCAAAGCACCCGGCCGTCTTTGGCTTCCATCATGACTTGGGTTTCCAAGCTGCTGGAGCTGTCAAATCCAGGGAAGCAAGCATGCGAGCTCATGTTGCCCTCCAGTGAATTTCCTGGCCTTTTAGTCCCACCAGCTATGCAGTTAGCCACGGTCCTGTCTTCAAAAAACCAGATTCTACCTCTTTCCTCAGCTCCAGCTAAAAGGGAAGGCCCATGAGCCTTTGGGCTATTTAAGCATTCTCTACACATTTATCTCTGTTGGAGGAAGAAATGGCTTTCAGAAATATTGTTTACTAAATTCATAACTAGAAACTGAAAAACAAATTTAACTGTTGAAAGCGACGAATGTTCATGACCAAGCTGAGTCCATCTTCTTAGTTTGTGTATCTATGAACTTGACTAGCTTTTACCCAAGGGGGATTAAAAACACTATGTTTTTTGACCTATCACTATTTGTAAAGTTAACAGCTTTCATTTTATTTTTATTTACATTAAAAAGAAATCTCAGGAGCATGCTTATTCTGATGTGCAAAAGGTGAAAATAACCGAGAGTCCAAGCAGGGGCTGGTTAACACCCCAGCAGAACTTGTCCTGGTATCTAGCTAGTTTTTGATGAATTAGGAAGAAAACTCTAGGAGAACAAGAGTGAATGTTCTTAGTAGGTCTAGAAAGATGCTGGAGTGAAATGTGTGCTGTGATGTTGTGTGAATTCCCGGGAGGATTCTTGATGGTGTCCTTCCTTGCAGACTAATATTCACGTTGACATGCTTCTGACCATGTTCTTTAGAAGTACAACCCAGGGCTTGGGAGATAGCTCAGTGGTTAAGGGCACTTGCTTGTAAAGCCCATGTTTCGTTCTCCTGTACCCTCACAAAGCCAGAAGCACAGGGTAGTGCATGTGTCCAGAGCTCATTTGTAGTGGAAGTTCAAGATATAAAATCTGTATAAAAACCCTAAGATGAGAATTAACCACCCCTAATTAAAATTTATCTGTAAATTCACAGTATTAGACAAATGCCAGCAAGTGCTGCTTCTTCCATTTTGTGGGTTCACTGTAGATAGACATGTTCACAAGGTGGATGGGCACTGAAGTAATGCTACTATTTTTGCCAATATCTTTGACTGCTCCCGGTTCTCCCATTTGTATTAAGCACTTTGGTTGGGACCTAATGGAATCTTATGCACACAGGAAGGGGGCACCCAATGTCCAGGTCCCAAAGCACCTGCCTCTTGCATCTCCTCTCCATTTCCAGGGGTGCTCTCATTATGGTCACTGCTTGGGTTTCAGAATTCCACTACAGTGGTTTGGGGTCCCCTTGAGACTTCAGCCACATCTCCAGTCTGTCCGAGGCCAAAGGCAGCTTTCCAACTCCTGTGACACGTGCTTCCATCTGTGGTGATAGGCCCAAGGCAGCCACGGAATGGTCTGCAGAGCCCAGCTCGGGTTGCTGACAGCCTGTGTGCTCCTGCATCAGCAGGGCAAGCGCTTACCATGCATTAAACAGTGTTTTGCTTCCTCATCTCCATTCTGCCCAGTGACCCTCAGGGCACTTACACATTCTGCTTGTCCTTGGAAAGCTCCAGCCCCAAGTGCACCAGCAACACAACCTCCTTGGTGATGGATTCAGTCTATGCACCAGAGCAAACCCACCAGCTCATAGCGTACATAGATACTTCCAACTTGTGTGGAAGCATGGAGTGGGAATCCTGGGTTCTCAGGAACTGCTCCAATGCCCGGGGGACACATCCACACAGGCAGGGAAGCCATGACCTGTTTCTTGTGGATCCAGGAACACAGCCGGGTGGCCCAGGAGCTCTCTGCCCTGAATTCCCACTGAGATGGAGACATCCTTTATCAGGAAGCCAAGAAGATCATGGAGACTCTGGCATGAGGAGAATCAAAGTACCAGGCTGCGAATCCAAAGGGAATGCAGGGATTATGATCTTTTGTCGCTACAGCATTTAGATTTGCAATCGTGCTGGTCAATACATCCTGTTTCATATGGTGTGTATAACTGAACAACGTCTTTGATTAAACTCTCTGAATTCACCACTACTGTCCAGCATAATCCACCCAAGAGGGAGAGAGATACTCACTCTCATTCCTTTGCGGGCTATTTGGTGTGGCTGTTAAATTGTAGGGGCCACTCAGCCTTGAGCTGAGAGAAGTTCTTCTCCACAGCACATTTTGTGGCCCTGGACATAGCTGCCATCAGTGGGACCCCATCACATGACAGCTTCAGAAGCTTTTTGAAATCTGACTTTGGTTTAGAGCTTGCAGGTCCTTCAAAGTCAAATGAAACATTCTGACACTAAATGAACTTATCGGGAGAGGTAAATAACAGTATTGAAGTGCTTTCGAGTGAGTGGATTTAGCTTCCTGGGTCCGTCCCTATAGAACCTGTAAATGTTATTTGTGGAAGAAGCTCAACATTAAAAGAAGGGTTCTTCAGAAACTGAAATCTTTCTTGCCTCTCCCCCTGCTAATTGCTAGTGCATCTCAATTAGAGGAAGTAGGCACGTGTGGTGGGTTTGTATGTAAGATGTCCCCCAGAGGCTAATGTTTGACAGTTGGACACTTCAGATGTTTGTGAAGGTTGTGAAACCTTTAGGAGGTAGAGACTTGCTTGAGGAAGTCCATCACTGCAGGACTGGCCTTGGGCAGCTGCCCTTCTTCAGCTGTAGTTTTTTTTTTTTTTCACTCTATCTCCTTTCTCCTTGCTGATGTGACATTGTGACCCCAGCTTCCTGCTCCTGCCATGCCTTCCCAGCTAAGATAGACCTTCTGGGATGGAAATCCAAGCTGAAATAAACTCTTTTTTTTTTCCTAAGCTGCTTTTGGTTGACTATTTTGTCTTCTCAGCAATGAGAAAGTAAATGATACAGAATGTCTAGCTCATTCAGGATTTCTGGTACTCTAAGAAAGGCCCTTTTGTTGATATAAGGTCACACAGTAAAATGAATTGTGATATACATAGGCCTTCAGAACAAAGAATAAAGTAACAAAAATGGAAACAAAGTTCTAAATTTATCATTAAAATGGAAATTTGGTTTTTTTTTCACTACATCCCTAATACCCATAAATAATTGGGAGTAGGGGCTGGGGAGATGATGCAGCAGTAAGAATGCTTTCTATGAAATCATGAAGATCTAAGATAGTCTCATCAACTCTGAGTTTGATTCCCCTTAGGTAAACAGCTGGACACGTCCACATATCCCTGGAACCCCAGTACAGTCCAGAGAATCACTGAGGACTGCTATTTAGCCAGAAATAAAAGGCAACACCAGTGCAGTGAGAGACATGGAAACAAGGATGAGTGATATTGTGACAGTTCTAGAAGCTCCATAGACCCCCTCCCCTTGAGTAGGAGAGCCAGAGCCAAACCTAGATGGTCAGTTATAGACCAATCAGTTGTATCTCTGACTTAAAAGCTTCCCTAAAACAAAGGCCAGTCTCTTCTTCCACATGGCATCCTAGAAGGAGGACTTTCATTTTCCAGGTAAGTCCTAAGGGCTGGAGTGAGGGGGCACTCAGGATTCTTTCCCACATAAACCTTTCCCTCTCATGATGGGGGCCCTCTGATATCTTTCCTTCTTCTGCTTGTTTAGCTGAGCAGCACAGATTTTATTAAAACCTCTCCCACGTGTTCTCCCCACACTGGTGGTTTGAGAACTCTGTAACTCCCCATGTTCCTTTAAATAAAGTCTCCTACTATACCTTAATATCTGGTTGTCTACGATTTTAATTCTTTAACTTTGTAGACAAGAATTTGGGTAGTCTAATATTGGGGTGCATTGGAATTTCTGCTGGGCCTTATCCAAATTCTAATCCTCAGCTCACCCCACTACAATATCAGAGGAAAACTGACATTCTCCTTTGGTCTGTGCGAGCTCATATTGCACGCATATGTGCACACACATGCACACACCACGTATCCACACATGAATGACATATTCAAAATAAACCATGCAGGGTGAACTTGGAAGTTCCTACTGGATTCACAGATGCTTGGTCATATTCACAGAAACCTCTGCCCTATTTTGTGTTTATACTGAGAGGTATTTAATCAATTTTATTACAATAGTTTTGAAACTCAGACTACGTGGAAAGTGAGAAAGTACTTCATCCTTCTTGCAATAAAGAGTTAAATTACATCCGGTGCTTCCTAATCCATTTCCTGTCACATCAAAGGTGTCAATTGACAGCCATGGACATTTTATTCTAACATTATCTTGTCAGTTGTAGGATTGTTATTAGATTGCACATCTGCTAAGATCTGGTCCTGGGCTCTGAGCTGAGGTGTGACATGAAGGTACCTCCACCATCTCTGCATCAGCCTGACTGACAGCATAAGGTGGATGCTGCATGCTGAGATCAGTGGAGAAGCGCTTGGGAGAGGTGAGGATGAAGCACTGTGGGAGCACAGGACTGAGAAGACTTGGGGACGGTTCAGAGGAAGCTGCTGATAAAAGATGCCATTTCATCTTGTCTGGGAGTTTTCTGGGCATCAGAGAGTAAATGATGTGGGAGTGGTGGGTATTGTTAGTAAGGCAGACTTCATGCAGCAAGGGTTGGGGTGGCGTGGCAGAAGGAGACAGGTTTTAAAAGGCCACATAAGGGCGCTTTGGAGAGAGACTAGAAACACTGAGGATGTATTATTAGAAGAGGCTAGAACGAGGAATTGGATGTTGCTAGAGTCATCTGATGGAACATGAGAACGCCTAGGCTTGTGGCCATAATGCAAATATGACAGGATTTTTAATGATTCCTGTGGGCAGATTATCTAACCAGAATAAAGCTGGGGGGATATTTTGTGCATTTTGGGCGAGTACCATTGGCTAAGCTGTAAGTCTACTGCAATTTAAAGACTAAGAATGCTTCCCTGTAAAATTCTCTGCCTCAAAAATCCTACTAGACCCATAGTTCTAGTGTGCGCTGCAGCAATCTTGGCTGCCAGCCACGGCCTGTCCTCCCCATGGCTGATGTAGAAAAAAATGGTCTTTTACAAGCAAGCTTCATTAATGTGTTTTTTGCTCAGACACTGCTCTGTAGGTGAGTATGTTTTACTAAAAGGTTCCTGAGTTTTAAGGCTACCAAATTCTTTAGGTAATTACTACCAGCGATGATGATTAAAATGACATGTAAATTGTAAAATGTCATTTTAATCATCATATAGTTGTAACCCACCATAAATCCTGAATCCTTCATATTCCAGGAATATTTTCCTTCATCCTTCATGCCTTCAGGTCTGTAGGTGATTTTCCTTCCCTTCAGTTAATTTCAATGTCTTCTGTAAGGTTGCTTTCACAAAGTCAGATCTTATTTTCTTGTCATCTTCTATTAAGATCTTCATATTGGACCTTTTAGGTAGCTTTAAGAAAGCCAGAGCGACACTAAGAAATTTGGCTAAGGGATTCCTCTCAGCCAACAGATCCCAGGACTGGCACCATCTGGCCTGTCACAAGACAGCCTTAGAAGAGATGGCTTTGTACTAACTACTCTGTCATACATTAGTGACAATGACTGGATGATGGGGGTCTCCTGACCAGATGGAAACTCAACAACCTCAGCAAGGATAGTACAAAGCACTAATGGAATGTGTCTGTTTTGTGCTGTTGAGACATAAGAACAGCAGATGACATTTGTCTTCGTATTCTGGAGGCTGTTATGTTTTCAGAGAGGACCTGCTTTCTGCTCCCAAGAAGGGTCTTGAACATTATCCTCACACTGAAGGAAGGGAAAAACAAAGCAACGAATCCTGGAGAAAGGCTCCTGCCGACGCTGATCCCATCAATCACTTGCATTCTTCCCTTGTAGAATGTCACCATAAACAGGACTGTTATAGCATAGGAACTTGATATAGGGGCACATTTAGACCAGAGAAGCAGTGTAATCTCCTGATAGGAAATGGTAGTGAAGGAGGTAGCTGTGTGGGAGCTGACAGAGGGGATTTTAGAAATGAAAGGTCAAGGTTAGGTTCAGAGCTCATGTGAGAAGATGAGGAACAAAATGCTGAGTTTGTTTCACGGCACCAGTGAGTTTCCATGTGAGAGTTACTGCCAGACTCTGACCAATCGAGCACAGTAAGTAAGCTGTATCTGGGATCTGGACACGCTTCCCTCAGAGAAAGTGTACCCAGAATTCTGGTCCATAAAGACAATGACAGCAGACAAATCATTTTGTTGAGTGTACAAACTTTTTTCTATAAGAGACAGAATTTCACCACTGTGTAACACAGGATTGGCTCTAACCTTACTGTGCGGTCCAGTCTGGACCAGATAACACTTTCTTGCCTCAGTCTCCCGAGCATTAATATTACAAGTGTGTACCCCTGAACTCTGCCTGTGTACACTTCTTGTCTCCTTCATTATGAGGATCTCAGGGAGTTTGTGAGAAAGTGTTTTATTTATTATTATTGTTTTACAGGGCTTATTTTAGTCAAAGACCATAGGAACATGAAATATTGTTTTATACTGTTTCTTTTTATTCTTTTCACATCATATAATAAATGTGCAAATTAATGATCCATTGAATGCAGAGCACAAAGTTCTAGAGAGGTTTTAAAAGCTATTTTCAAATCCTCTTAAAAATACATACTTTTAAAATCTCTGGGTAACTTTCGGTTTTTAGTAAGCATAATTTATCTGTTGCCCATCAGCACAGTGGTATGTAGTTGCCTCAGATCACAATCCATTAGTTAAGTTATTTACATAGATCACTTATACTTTTCTAATAACTTCTATTTTTGTTTCCCAAAGGTCACACTCTGCAAGGACTTCTTAATAACATTACATTAGTTTTTATCTTGCTGTTACCCTTCCATTGTGGACGCGGTCTTCTGGTTTTCAAGATTCTGACTCTATTCTTTTCATAAGAGCTTCTTATTTACTTATTCATATTTTTTGGGGTTTTTCATCCACACCATCCCTTCATCTTTACCAAATGCGCAGACAACTTGAGTTGCTGTCAAACATGAGTCTTAGTCATTTCATATATTTTGAAAATCGGATAGAAGTTATGAACTTTCTCTGGCAAAAAAGTTGAATAATACTCCCCAAATTCTCTTTATAGTGGATTCAAGGCTTCCTGCAAACTACCTATTAACAATCCTCCCCTTTCATGTTAGGCTAACCAGAAACCTGCAATCATTGCTCCTTTAGCAAAAAGCAGTCCCTATCCTGGAAACTATCATTTGCTCCTAGTAGAAGGAGCATCCCTCTTGGAAGAAATAATTTTGCCCTGTAAGTTACAGAAGAATCCTCTCCATCTCTTGTGTTTGTCTATTTCTGACCAAGCTTGGTTTTTTTCCCCTTCCTTCCACAGCTCTCCTAACACCAAATTTACGTGGATGGTATGCTGAAAATGGATCTCAGTCAGCTCCAAGTTTATGTGCATAAATTCATGGAATTGCTATCAGAAGATCTTGAATTTCACATCTTTCTTAAACTTAATTTTATAAACATACCACATTACACAATTATACAAAGTCATAGTACTTAATTCTAAATGTTATCTTTAGAGTCGTTCCACTCCTGTGAATTGTCACCCCATCATATTTTTGCCTTTCTGGAGAACATACTGATGAACGACAGTGTCTTAGCATGTCTTTCTTGGATCCAGATAACTTCTCTAATTTAATTTGGAATCCCCAGAGCTCAGCCCAGGTCCAAGCACAGAGCAATAGCTCACTCCATGATAGATATATGTCTGCATAGAGATATAGCTATATGTCTCTATCTATACATGGATAGAAGTATCGGCTGCCTGATATCCAGTTTAGCTGAGATATCCATTTTAGTTCCCCCAGAGCCCTTGATTTGAAAACAGTTCATTGTGATAGACCCGATCAGATTAAAAATAAATATATGAAATTGAGTTTGTATATTTATTTTATCATGAAATATTTACCTTTGTACATTAATAAATGAATACTTACAACAGAGAAAAACACTATATATACGTAATTTTTGAATTACCATAATTCAAATTTTAAAATGCACATATACACACGGACACCAACAGGCTAGTCCACAATAGCCTTGAAAGGTGGATGATCGAGCAAATAAAATTGGCAAGAGAACAATTAAAAATTGGATTGATACAGACAGCCCACGGTGGAGGATATACAACTGATCAGGGATGGGGAGGGGGGGAATTCGGGAATTCGGGATAACAACGCATGGTTTGCCCACTAAATAATGTAACTCATTATGGACAATAAATATATATTTAAAAAAAAATTGGATTGCCAGTAGTTCACAAAGTGTGTTGGTTTGACTGTAAATGGCACGCACACACACACACACACACACACACACACACACACACACTCACATTTATTTTCTATAACTCTGCCATGAACGTGCAGGGAAGTCTTTTTTTCCATTTCTTTTGAATAAACTATAGCAGTGTAATATGTTTAACTTTATAAGGAACTGTCAAGTTGTTATCTTACTGTGCTCTTTCTTCTGCCACTTTCAGTTTCCTCCTACAAACATCAATTGTTTTCAATTTTAGCTATTGCACTACTGCATCTAGAACCTACATTTTTAGGGTTTATGATTCACTATCGAGTTACCTAAATATTAACTCATTAAGAACATATCTTAATATCCTTTTTATTTGTAAACAACATTTGTATTTATTTGTTTATTTACTTATTTATTTTATTTATTGTTGTGAGAGAGTCAGAAGAAAGAAAGAAAGAGAGTGAGTATGGGTAAGTCAGGGTCCCTTCCAGCCGCAATAAACTGCAGGCAGTTGTGCCACTGTGTGCGTGTGGCTTTACATGGATACTGGAGAATTGAACCCAAGCTTCCAGGCTTTGCAAACAAGTTCCTTTAACCACTGAGACGTCTCTGCAGCCCCTTTTATTCCTTATAAAAATTTATTTATTTATTTATTTGTGTGTGTGTGTGTGTGTGTGTGTGTGTGTGTGTGTGTCTCATGCCCCTGCAAAAGAACACCACATTTTGCAACCTGCTTATGTCAGTGGTTTGGGAATTAAACCAGGGCTGGTAGACTTTGCAACTAAATTCCTTTATCTGCTGAGCCACCTTCTCAGCCCCATCTTATTTAACTTCTTGAATACATTTATTGCTGCAATGTTCTTATCTAATAAATTCAATGTCACAACCACTGTTTCAGTATTGATAAGTGTGGATTCTATATTTTTTAATTTTGTTTCTTTTTCTGTCTTATAATTTATAAATGCATATGAGTTTCTGTGATTTTACCTTGCACTGATATAGGATCTGCTTCATGCTTTTGTGGTAAATGGAAAACCCCGGGGTGTTAGATATGCTTTGTGGGTGAGGTACAGCCCACCCTTCAACTTCTTCTCCCATGGAATTCTTGGCAGGACTTTGTATGGCTGCTGAACACAACACAGCAATCAAAAAGGCCACACAGAGGAAATCACAGGAGATAACACCCAAAGCAGTGTTTCCCAGAGGATACAAAACAAGTTTTTAATTCCCCCATATTCGTGCAAGAAATACTGCATCACATTGGGGAAGGTACATATTCCTGAGCGTGCTCAGTCTCACGTCATGCCTCTTCCTACATCTCATATTCAAAAATGGGTAACAGGAATATCCTTGGGCGGAGAATTTAATACTATAGTTCCCTTCTAAGTCACCCAAAAGGGTGATGCAGGGTGGTCCTGCAAGTTGGGTTGACTGAGTTCCCTTCTGAGTCAGTTTGGTAATTTTCTCTGGAAGGCATTATCTGAAATAGCTGAATTATCTGAAATAACAGGAATGCACAGCTTTTCCCTGCAGAAAGCACTAGGCTCTGTGCTAACAGTGTGAGGAGTAGGCTTTATGCTTATGAGGAAGGAACTGATCCTGAGACATGGTATGCCACACGCCTGGCTTGCTCTCTGGGGTTGAGTGTTAAGGGTCTTCCAGTTCTGACTTAACTTCCTAGAGCAGTTATTCTCTGTAACTCTCAGGACATGCCCACTGATCAGAGACAGCCAGGCCAGCCCTTCCCAGGAATGGTGTTGGGAGATCCCCCATCAGACACCTCAGATCCAGCATCCAGTTTCCAGCTCCTCAGCTGCCCTGGGCTCTGAACTCTGCTCCAGGCACCTTGTGTAGTGTTAGGGAGATATCCTCAAGACAGTCGACTTGTCAAGCATTTCGCTTTATTAGACTCTTGTTTCTTCTTAGATTATGAAAACAACTGTGCTTGGGAACAAACTCCTTTAGATTCTGATGCAAATTGCAGTGTATTTCTCAGGCTTCCAACACAGACTCAGCATGTCCTGTTTATTCAGCTTTCTCTCCTTCTACTGGACTGTTCCTGTGGCACACGTAGTGTGGTCTTGCTGCTCCCTCCGTGTAGAGAACATTTCTCTCTATTTCCATTGGCCAAGGCCTGTCCCATTTCACAGAACTGAGGCTATTTTTTTCCTCAGCAATCTTATAGCATTTGGCCTTATTTGGACTGAAATTTAGGCATAAGTATTCATGCACTTACTGTTTTTAATAAAACTGTGAGCATTGTGGAATCAAAATATATCTACTTCAAATTCTCTGCATGTCTAATAATGTCTGTTCTTCTTAAATATCTTCTGAGTAGGATGAAGGATTGATGTGTGGGTTTCACACATTGTGTTTTTTTTGGGGGGGGGGTGAGAGTATATAACTCCTCTGACCTTAGATGAGGAGTTTGAACTACATAAAGAATTCACATTTAAAACAATATGTAAATAGGCCACAAGAATGTGTATAAAATCTTTAAAAACAACATGCCTTTTTGTTGATATACTGAATAAATTTCTAGGCAATGAACTAAAAATCAGGACTTGGCTAAGCAAGCATTTCTCATTATATGGGGCCTTTTAAAACAAGAACAATCCTTGGAAGACCATCACTGAAGGACAGCAGTGTAACAAAATCCTTTGTCAACTTTTAATTTTTTTGCATTGGTTAACATTTGTTATTTAAAAAATAAATTAGGGCTGGAGAGATGCTCAGCAGTTAAGACACTAGTCTGCAAAGCCCAGAGAACCCAGATTTGATTCCCCAATACCCATGTAAAGCCAGAGTGGTGCATGTGTCTGAAGTTCATTTGTAGTGGCTGGAGGTCCCAGGATGCCCATTCTCTCCATTTGTCTCTCTTCTTTCCATCTCACTCTACTTGCAAATAAAGAAATAAAAATATACAAGAACCTCACAACAAATAAAGCCAGGAGTGGTTCCAGGACTCTGAAGGCTGAGGTAGGAGGATTGCTATTTGTTTGAGGCCAGCCTAGGCTGCAGAGTGAGTTTCAGGTCATCCTGGGCCATCCTACTAACATCTAATAATTATCATATTATGGGCTACATATGATATTTTAGCACATGTATCAAACCTGAAATAGTAGAATTGCATTTCCTTTTCTTTATGCCCAGGTTCTTCAGTTCCTTCCTTCTTGTTATTCATAAAATATGTAATAGTTTACTGTGAATTTAGTCACCACACCGTGTTGTAAAGCAGCGGAGCATATTCCTTCCATCTGATTATGTCTTGATATTACTTATCCACCACATCTGTATCCTCCCCAGCCCTTCTCAAGCTCTAGTAATAAATGCTTTACAAGAAGATCCATGTTTTTAGCTTCCACTAATAAGCACAAGTATCTGATTTAATGAATATGAGATATGTAAGAAGCACTGTGAAGTGTGTAGGGCAGAACACCTCTATCAAAATATTAAATAAGTCAGTGCCCAGTTCTCAAGGAAAACTTAACAGTTAAAAAGCTAAAAATATGATCAACTTATTTTTTTCATTTCTAGATTAAAAAAGAAAGATCTCCTTATCCCTAGACTCTTGTGGGGAATGGAAGACTAGGCTGGATTTATCACTTGTATTTATCAGTATTGAAATATTGTGACCAACGTAGAAATAATTTACCCATCCATGCTTTCATCCAGGTTTAACTTTCTATGTAGTCCAAAACTTTGAAGGTACCAACCTAGACAAATCCTCTAGGGACACAGGCAGCTTTGCCCTGTGGTCACAAAGGTCTCTGGGGACAGTGGGACTTCAAGTCCCTTATGCTGCACCACTTATGGTCACACACACAGCACCTGAAGTTGTTCTGCTCACTGGGTCTATGACACAGATCTATAGAAAAAAAATAAAGCCTCCCCATCTTTATCACCAACCATACAAGAGTGAGCACTGTGGTCACTTCTCCCTGTCAGTCTCTCCTTTCTTCTTGGAGCCATAGGTGTTCTGTTGAAGCCGACTTCCCTGGCAGCAGAACAGTTTCTTGCAGATCTATAGAACTCATTTATTCTTAGCCAAGTGGAGCTGAGATCCATTAGTGTCAGTACCTGTAGCAAGAAAGGCACGGGTAGCCGTAAATTAGCTACAATCTTTAGTAATCTTTCCTTTGAAGCTGAGAAAGGAGCAGTGGGTGGCTTGGGGCTTGCCGCATGACAGTTCCATTAACTGACATTATGCAATGGATCAAGGGGTGGCAGGTTAACTGCTCTGAAAGTAAATTGAAGCTAAGTATGGGTCTCATTAGGTCGTAATAGATTTTTTAAAAGTTTTCCAAAGGACTTTTTATCTCTGTTAAAAGAGAAAGAGAAAGAGAGAGAAGGAATAGAAGTTTGCTGCCTTTTTCATATATATTTTCATATACACATTTCATGTGAATAATATATATTATATATAATCATTGTGACATCTATTTAGTTACCTTATGGAATTGTCTGCTGTCTTAAGAAAACAATTACATTACTTCTGATCTTTTAATATCCTCTCTTCCACATTATCCCTTTATTTTTTTAGTTAAATATAAGTTCTATGGACTGAGGATATGGTTCAAAAGGTAATATACACCCTGCAGAAGTATGAGGGTCTGAGATGGCCTGAGTTTGATTCTCCAGAACCCACATTGAAAAAACAGCTGGGAATGGCCACACACAGGCTTGGAAATCTGAGAAACATCAGAGCTGGCTAGTTTGACAGTCTTGCTAAAATTGGAGCTCCAGGTTCAGTGAGGGATTCTGTGTCAAGAAAAATTGTTCATGAACCACAGGAAACACACCACATTCGCCTTTGGCCTCTGCATGTATGATGTGTGTGCACAAGAGGCATGCATTTGAACGTTTGAACAGATATACCACACCATAATACACACGCTACACACACACACACACACACACACACACACACACACACACACACACATGGTTAGTTCATTTGATCTCACAATTTTATCAATTCCCCTTTTCTTAGTTTTTAATTCAGAATATCTATTATATTTAATTTCTTTGTGCAATTTTTTTATTAATAAGTAGAAACTCTGTATGTACAAGTCTTGTGTTGGTACCCCTATTTCCCTTCTCTCTGCCCCCATTCCACTGAGGACTCTCCTCAGTGAGAGTGCTGAAATGCTCCATGGGATGGAGGGCTGTGAGTTTTGCAAGCAGCAGACAGGTTTTTTTTGGGGGGGGAGGGAGACAATGTCTCTGTATTTCCACCCCCCCCCATGATTTTCAATCTTTCTACTCGTTCTTCCACAAAGCTTCCTGAGCCATGGTGGATGAGTTTTAAGTCTGCTTTAGTGTAGAGCTCTTAAGAGTCTCTGGGTTTCTAGTTTGGAATGACTGTTTTTGGTCTCTGTCTCCATTACCCTTGCACTGGTTGTCAGGTGCATTGTGGGTGCATCACTTTTGTTCATCCCTCCACTTCATCTGAGATTTTGCCTGGGCCCTACATGGTGGATTAGGGGTGGTTTATCTGTCAGGGAGTCAGCTATCATTTTAGGTCTTGTTGGTAGAATTGTGTTGTCCTTAGTTCTCACTGCTTTCTAAAAAATACAAACAGATTCTCTAACAGAGAGTGAAATCGTCATGGGACAGACATGTCTTTCTGGATGCATGTGGTTAGTGGTAGCTTCCCCTTGGAGCACAAATTCTTGATCTCCTTAGGAATTTGGCTTGGATCCCAATTCCAGTAAAGGGTTCCTTGTCAATGAGCTGGTCTCAGCCAGAGAGCCATTGATTACCTGCCGAGCTTCAGTGTACATTGCACAGATGTGTACTTCTTGCCATATTGGTTGTCCTATAGCAGCGTCCTCAGCTGTCTCCCAACAGTGTTGGCCGCATTCTGCTGGCAGCTCTTGTAGTGCATTCCAGGGCTCCAGGGGCTCACCATCTAGGCACTGGCTTCCTTCTGGATTCAGCCATGTCTCTCAGTGTTGTGTGAAGCAGCCTGTGGGGTCTTCAGCAATAGGGTCTTATCCTTTGTCTGGGTTGTGTAACAAGTCTTTTGACAGAAGCCTGTCTTGTTTGGGGACCTTGTAGGTCTCTCGGACAAATAGCTTAAGGTGGAAATGTCTGGAACAGTGATTTACAAGCCAGAGCCAATTGTATTTGTGTTAGGCTTGATCCCACACTCTTCAGAGCCATTCTAACCAGACCTCAATATTCCTCTGGAGGGCTATATCATTAAGCCTCCTTCTATGGTATTAATTCATTTTGGATTTAGCTTTGTGTATATCCCATTCTTTCCCCTCCAGTCCCTCCCATTCTTACTGTCTCTGGATTTATGTGTCAGGTTTGCTTACTATTCAAGCTTAACCACAGATGAAGGAGAATATGTGGCATTTGTCTTTCTGTTCTTGTGTGAATTTGCTGAGTATGATCTGTTCCTAATCCATCTAGTTTCCTGCAAATTTCACTATGTCATTTTTCCTTACTGCTGAGTAGAATTCCATTGTGTATACATACCAAGACATTGATATCCATTCATCCAGCGATGGGCATTTGGGTTGATTCCACTTCTTAGCTATTGTGAACTGAACAGATATAAACAGTGTTGAGCAAATGTCTCTGTATTGGAGAGAGGAGCCTTGAGGGTAGATGCCCCGTAGAGGGATAGCTGTGTCAGTCGGTAGCTCTATTTTCATCTTTTTTAGGAGCCTACACTGCTTTTCATAGTGGTTGTACTAGTTTGTGCACACAACAGTAGTCAATGAGGGTTCCTTTTTCTTCATCTCCTCAACAACATCTACTGTTGTTAGATTTTTAAAAAATATTTTATTTATTCATTTTCAAGCAGAGATGAGATGAGGAGAGAGAGAGAGAGAGAACACCAGGGCCACCACCTTGTGGGTCTGGCTTACATGGGTCCTGGGGAATTGAACCCAGGGCCTTAGGCACTAGAGGCAAGTGCCTTAACCGCTGAGCCATCTCTCCAGCCCATATTGTTAGATTTCTAAATGATCACCATTCTAGCTGGAGTAAGGTGGTATTTCCCTGATGATTAAGGATGTTGTACACTTTCTTAAGTGAGTATTGGCCATTTTTAATTCCTCCTCTGTGATTTCCCTGTTTAGCTCACTGCCCCATTTTATGAGTGGGTTGTTTGGTTTATTACATAATTTTTGAGGTTTTTTTTGTCATTTCTAGATATTAGGCCTCTGTCCATGTTGTAGCTGGTGAAGATTTTCTCCCAATCTGTAGGTGGTCTGTTGGCTTTGTGTATGGTATCCTTGTCTGTACAGACGCTTTTTAGCTTGATGAGACACCATTTGTTGAGTGAGTGTTGAAATTCCTGGTCTATTTGATCATGCATCATTGACCATAGTCAGTTGGTTATTGAGATCTTCTATTGTTGGCTTACCTTCAATTCACTGGTTGCTCTATTGATATCCCTCTGAGTTTCCTCCATTAAATTCAGCCTGGTGAGGAAGCATGTGTGCTATACCAGATGATTTTTTTACGACTTCATTTATGAGATTGTTGAATTTTGCTTCCACCTTAGCCATTATCCTGGTCATAGTCCTTCTGCAATTATGGTTTGAGCATATCTCATCCTGGCATTGCATCTCTGTTATCTCCTCCATAATCTCCCCGGTGACCTCCATAGTGGAGCTTGGTGACCTTGGTAGGGAGCTATCAGTTGTTGTGTTCTTTCTGCTTTGGGATCTACCCATCTCAGGATAAGAGATTAATTTTCTTAAAGAGCAAGTAGATAAAGGCCTCTATAGGGTCTACGTTGTGTGTCCTGTGTAGGTTTGCACGGGATTGTAGTGGGGTGGTGTCACCAGTGGCGCTCAGGTTGTGGAGGTTACAGGTGCACCAGCAGTTCTGGGCTGATTGCTGGTTCCAATGTTGGTTTGGAGTTCTGACATCTCTTTTGCCTACAGTCACCGCTCTGGGCCCCTCCGGGACTCAGAGTGCGTTGTAGCTGCTGCCCTTCTTTCCCCACTGTTCCACTGCTGAGTTTGTGGAGTTCAAGCTGGTACCCCCATGGCAGCTGCCAGCCAGCAATCCTAGTGCTCCCCGGTTGGAGTAGGAGCCAGGTGGTGTGAGGGCTTCAATGAGTAGGAGTTCTGGGCTGGGGGCTTGGTGCTGGAGAGGTTGGGTCCGCAGTGAGCAGTGCAGCAGGGCAGATGGGCTGAGTAGATGGGGGCTCTGCCAATGCCCAGCAACTGAGGAAGGGTGGAGCTGGTTCCCTCCTTGGCAGGCAGCTGAAATCTGCCTGCTGGAGAGCAGCTGGGGATGGATAGAGCAATTTTGCCCCCTATCCCTGGAAGGCAGGGCTGGGGGAGGATATCACTGACTCTGGGGATCTCCCTGCTGGGAGGGGGAGCTGGTGGGCTGGTGGAGGGCAGCACCCCCTGGTGGAGATCACTAGTGAAGGGAGACTTACCTGGTAGATGGCAGGTGTGTGTGTGTGGGGGATGCTGGGGTGGGTAGTGTGTGTTTCCACCCTGCCTGCCTGCTGGGGCCCCAGTTAAGGTTCCTGGGAGCTAATAGTGGTGGTGCCTGGGGGGAGAGGCAGAGGGGAGCCTCTGAGCACTGATGATGAGGACCTGCCTCAGACTGCTGAGCAGGTCTGGTAGGTGGGGCAGGTTGGAGCACTCATGGCCGCTTCCTGCTTGGGGCCATGGAGATCTAAATGTGGAAAGGCTCTGGCTGGGTGCTGGTGTGGCGATCAAGCCTGAGGCAAGGGTATGACAGTGTCACCTGGTCCCTGCACTGTGGAAGTGGCTTGGTGGGCTATTTCTGCATCCCAGTATGTGGGATGTGAGAGGTCAGCCCACTGGGCCAGGTCCTAATACCCACATAGGGGGTTGGCCTCAAGCTGCCAAAGCTCCCCCATACCCGCCCAAAGGAAGATTTTAGACCAGCAAGAACCAAAGTCCCCTCCCCCAAGTTCTTCCGGCCTACTGCAATAGCTACAGGTCACCGTCTTGACCCCACCTCCCTTTGTGCAATTTTTAAAAATTTTCTATCTCACCAATTTTTTGGTCCTGATGTGTCATGAGTTCCATAGACATTTATTGGGACACTGGTTTGAACAAGAATTTGGAGAAAAGAGCAGGCCAGAAGAATTAAATGTTGTTCCTGCCTTTGGAGCCCTCCAAAGTATGAGCAAACAGTATGAACAAATTGAATAGAACTTGTTACACCTTTGCTCAGCCTTACAAAAGCTGGTCTGTTGATGTTTTGTGCAGCATTTGCAACAGAATTAGGAGAGGACCTGAAGTTTCCATGCACACAATTTAAATAACATGACTGAATGTGTTACATGAATTTTCTAGGGTTTTGGGAGAGGTACGATTGGCTAGGGCTTGAGTTACTGTTTCTTGTGTCTCAGTAAATCTGCTTCCTCCTCTATTTCCTGAGATGAAGTTAGCTAATAAAGGTCAAACACTTGGTAGAGTTTATACATTGAGCTCTGTGCACATATGACTGACATGTGTTAAAGATCTGTTTTAGCTTTCTATTGTGAATAGAATTATTTTAGGAAAATTAAAGCCATTCTTTAAGTAAAGATAGAAAATTTGTCTCTCCATAGGAGGCAACTTAATCTTTTTCCTTTTATAGCATGACATTTTCATAAAACATTTTCCAGGCTAGAAATAGGATTGCTTTAAATTATACAAATTTCTTAGCAGTAAGGTAAAATTCAATATTTTATTTCACTCAGCAAATGAAATGTATACTTATTTGTGTACTTTTCAGTTTGTCCTTTATAATAAAATTATTTAAATTAATTTCTGTGATTATCACATCTCACATTAGAAATAGCATTACTGTCAACATTGTGTTTTGTGCCAATTAATTAATTAGGTCAACTTGTCACCCTATTAATGAAAGGAAAATTCTAATATACCTTGAATCTTCTAGTGCTTTCCTTCACAATTGGAACTGAGAAAAGCAGTTGTGTTGTTATGTTTTAATGCGTGAAGGAAGTAATAATGAACATTATTGCACAACATTTGTGAAATGTATAGAAAACATTTGATACGCATGCCTGTGCCACTTGTGCATCTGGCTTTTCATGGGCACTGGGAATGGAACCCCGGTCCTTAGGCTTTGCAGGCTAATGCTTTAACAACCAAGGCCTCAAATCTAACCAGAGAGTAATCAGTTTAACCCATAACAGATATGCCACCAATGTACCAGTTGGCACATTTTGCCTGGCTGACCAGCTGTGTAGCTTGCCGGTTCCACTACTGGTTAAGTCCATTGATGGCTTTTCTTCCCATACATACTGCACAGCTCTTTCCAGTACCAGGATGGCTCGTCACCAGCAAGGAGGTTTCCAGTTCAGCTCCAACTTGAGTTCCCAGTGCCCTGCAGCCCAAGCAGATAGTGTCTTCAGTGATAGTGTCTTATTATCTACTTTTGGTGGTCAATAAAAACACCTACCACAGTTGAAGAAATACTGAAGGTAAACCATAAATAAGCTCCAAAGAATTTCCTATCAAAAGAACAAGATAACTAAGAGCAAGGGGGAATTGGGAGCTAATGTCCAGGAATTACAGGCACACTGGTAGTATTGGTCCTAGGAACTGAAAGTTGGGGTCTTAACACCCACATAGAGCAAGGAGACATGTAGTCAATGCTTTTTAGGCATAGGATTGACACCGTTCCCTGTAAAAGGTTTACACATCTCTGCAAAGAGAAGAAGGGAGTTTAAGAAATGTTCTCATTAGGAAAGTAGAAAGAAAGACAACTTCTTGGCTCAAGATTGAGACTGAATCTAAAATAAGACCACTAAATAGGAGAGGTTGTGAATTTTCTCAAATATAATTAGTCAGTATTAGATGGCTGGCAAGGAACAATTGACCAGAAATCCTCATGTGGGAAATACTGACACATGAGATGAAAAGGAAGACAATACAATGAAATAAGGATCTATAGAAATTAATATGACCCAAAATAATAAAATGGTGAGAAACCAATATATATATTTTTTTTTCAGAAACCATAATGCTTTCAAAAATATGAACACGAACACAAACAAAACAAACTGAGGCACAAAACCATGTTGAAATCATATAACACCCCTGGACACCATTTGGCTTGAACAGTAAACATACCCTTTTCCTAATAACTTATCTAGCAACCTGTTGGAAATTTGAGACCACCCCCACCTGCACTGAGTTGCATGCACACCCTACTTAGACCATGGAGTAAGTCTCTTCTCCCCTAAAGACCATTGGAAACACCCTTTTCATGGTCATTTCTATTCAAATGTGTTTCAAGATATATCTAGCATCAGGACAATGGGTCCAATCTGGCCTAGAATGGTTTTGAGCGCATGCACAGTAAGGTGAACTGGGGTATCTCAGCCAACTTTTAGAAACAATCCCCTATTTCCCATCGTATCTCTGTGCACAATTGGGTGCACATATGATTAAAATCAGATGCATCACGTGAAAGAACATGCTGAGCGCACCTGCTCTACTCTGATCTTGGAAGCTAAGTAGGGTTGGGCCTGGTTAGTACTTGGATGGGAGAACATGCACAGTAAAGAAAAGTTTATAAAATTCAAGTCTGCCAATAAAATATGGAGAACTAAAATAAATAAATAAAATATTAAAAATAAATAAAAATAAATAGACAACCACCCAAACTATGCTCCTTAGCAACTGACCTCTCTTTCTCATGGATTCCTTAAATTGAAGTCCCAGGCAGTAATTGAGTGTCCTTGAATATTTTCTTACTCAGGTGGCCCACTACCCCTCTGTGCAGCATATTCTAGTTTATACAATTACTTGGCACTTAGTAAAGTTTCTTGTTGCTTAAAAATAAATGAATGCACTTAACATAATTTAATCATAAAACAATGAGTAGCAAACATAGCGAAAGAATAGGAAAAGGTAACATAAACATAGTTTGAAAAATTCAATTTCCATATAAGATGTATATAGTTGTAATTAAAACCTGAATGTACTTTTTTGGTATGGAGATTTAGGAGTCATTAATTCTGACATTTTCAAGCACAATTCTTTATTCCCTTCCCCTGCTCCTCTTCTCTCACTCCCTAGCAATCCCCCTCTCTGTTGCACCACATGCATCTTTTTCTCATTCTCTCCCCCTCTTCCGGTTCATCTCTTTGTATTTACTTTGGTTAACAGTTCTATCTTTATAGGTTTAAATCTAATTTGTCCCCCATATATATGTATACGTACACATATACACACTTACAGATATTACATGCTAAATCCTCCATATTAGAGACAATGCATGGCTTTGGTCTTTTTTGAGTTTGAGTTACTTCAGTTGATACGATTCTCTGCAAATCTATCTAATTTCCTACAAATTTCATAATTTAACTTTTCCTTACTGCTGCATATAATAATCCATTGTGGATATGTGCCACATATCCATATCCACACATCTGTCGATGGGCATCTTGGCTGATTCCAATTCTTACCTATTATAAGTATTGGGCAGCAATAAACATGGATGTGTAAGTATCTCTGAAGTAGAGTGTGGAGTCCTTAAGGTATTTGCCCAAGAGTGGTATAGCGGGGTTGTTGGGGAGTCCCAGTCTTTTGAGATACCTCCATAATGATTATCCATAATGGTTGTATTAGTTTGCACTCCTATCAACAGTGGATGAGGGCTCCTCTGTCTCTACAAAAACATCACCAGTATTTGCTATTTTCTTGATGATAGTCATTCTGAATGGGTTAAAATGATACCTGAAAATTAAAATTATATAATTTTCAGCATTTCTTTGATGGCTAGGAATGCTGAATTAAAAAAAATACTTATTGGCCATTTGTGTTCTTTTATGAACTCTCCATTTTCTTATTTATTTATTCATTTTTTTTTTTTTGAGGTAGGATCTCAATCTAGCCCAGACTAACCTGGAATTCACGATGTAGTTTCAGGGTGGCCTTGAACTCACAAAAATCCTCCTACCTTTACCACCAAGTGCTGGGATTAAAGGTTCGTGACACTGCCCCTACCTTGAATTGTCCATTTTATTAGCCCATTATTAAATTTTTCTGGGGCTAAATTTTTGCAGTTTTTTTTTTTTTGTAAATTCTGGCTATTAGTCCCTTGTCTGAAGTATAGCTGGCCAAGATTTTCTCCCATTGCATAGGCTCTTTGTTCACTCTGTTGATAGTTTATTTTGTGGTACAGAAACTTTTTAATTTGATGGAATCCCATTTGTTGATTCTTGGGGATATTTCCTATGTAATTGGAGTCGTGTTCAGAAAGTACTCGCCTATGCCTGTATCCTGGACAGTGTTTCTATGTGACTTCAGCATATTATGTTTCAGATATAGATTGAGACCTTTGTCCTACGTTGATTTCATATATGTACACTGAGGCAGGTATGGATCATTTCATTTTTCTTCAGGTGAATATCCAGTTTTACAAACACCAAAAATTTGAATAAGCTTTTTTATTGCCAAAGAATATTTTAAAAAATATTTTATTTATTCATTTTCAAGCAGAGAGATACAGAGAGAGAGAGAGAGAGAGAGAGAGAGAGAGAGAGAGAGAGAGAGAGAAAGAAAGAAAGAAAGAGAGAGAGAGAGCACCAGGGCCACCACCTTGTGGATCTGGCATATGTGGGTACTAGGGAATTGAACCCAGGGCCTTAGGCACTAGAGGCAAGTTCCTTAACTGCTGAGCCATCTCTCTAGCCCACCAAAGAATATTTTTTACTCATTTGTTAAAGATTAGGTGGCCAAACCAGGGTAAATTTACCTCTGGATTCTCTATTCTGCTTCATAAGTCTATGTGTCTGTTTTGGTGTTAATGATCATGTCTTTATCACTATAGCCCTGTAGTATAATTTGAGATACTGTGTTACCTCCACTTTAGTTCTTTCTCTTAAGTAGTCCTGGATTATTATTTTTTTCTAGGTCAGTGAGAAAAGTAAGTGAGATTTTGATAAAAATAGTGTTGACTCTATAGATTACTTTTGGTAGGCTATCCATTTTCACAATGTGGATTTCTATCAATCCAGGGCTTCGGAAGATTTTACCATCAAATATTGTCCTCTTAGATTTATCTTTTTAATGTCTTGAGGTTTTTCTTGTAGAGATCTTTCACATTTTGGGGTTGATTTATTCCTAGATATTTAATTTTGTCATAAGTATTGTGAAAAATACTGTTTTTTGTGTGATTTGGTGTCTTGTGACTTTCTGAAAGTATTTTTATTAATTATAGGAGTTTTTGTAGAATCTATTGAATATAGTATGGCACTGAAGTTTATTTGCTGTTTTTAGCCTTGTTAACCTATTTAAATAAGACAGTCAGGTCTTGAAGTCTCCTGCTGTTATTATGTCTGGATGTATGTGTTCTTTTATGAACTGTAGTGTTTCATGAAGGCACTAGCCCCAAAATTTGGCTCATAAATGTTTAAAACTGGAATAGCTTCTTGATGAATTGTTCCCTTTATTAAAACACCACATTTTTGAATTCGTTTTAAAGTGAAGTCCACTTTGTCTGATATAAGGATGGCCACTCCTGCTTGTTTGCAGTATCCATTGACTTAGAAGCTTGTCCCCATCTTTTTCTATTGAGTTTATGGACATCTTTGTTGGCTGGATGAGTTTCCTGGAGGCAACAAGGAGTTGGAACTTTTATTTTTAATCTGTTCATTTAGTCCGCATCTTCTCATTGGGGAATTAAGTTCATTTACATTTATGATTGTTATGGAGAGATGCTTGCTGTTTCTTAATATTTTGTTGGGTGATGTTGTTGGCTTGATGATTGGTATTTCTTTTTCTTTTCCACTGAGATTATGCTGATTTTGTTGTATTAGGCATAGCTGATTCCTGTTTTCTCTTTCTTTCTTTCTTTTTTGATTTTTTAAGGTAAGGTCTTATTTTAGCCCAGGCTGACCTGGAATTCACGATGTAGTCTCAGGGTGGTCTGGAACTAAAGACGATCCTCCTACCTCTGCCTCCAGAGTGCTGGGACTAAAGGCATGTACCACCTCATGCATCCTAACTTGTGCTCTCACAGATGGGGCTGTCTTTGTCTTTCTTTTTCTTCCCTATAAAGTAATCTTTTCAGAATTTCTTTCTTTGTTCAGTTTGCTTAGTTGATATAAACTTCACTAGCTTTTGCTGTCTGGGAAATTTCTTATTCCTTCATCAATTTTTAAAGACCGTTTTGCTGGTTAGAACATTCTTGGTCAGTAGTTGTTTATCTTCAGAGTTTGGGATATGTTGTTCCAAACTTTTCTGGCTTGTATGGCTGCTGGTGAAAGGTCTGGGGTTATTCTTATGTTCTTGCCTTTGTATGGGAGTTAGCATTTCTCTACTCCACCCTTTAAGATTTTCTCTTTACTACCAAGTTTTGACATTGTTACTCTAATGTTCCATGAAGAATACCTTTCTCTGGTCAAGTCTATTTTGAGCTCTGAGTGCCTCTTGTGTTTAGATGTCAATTTCTTTCTCTAAATTACAAAAATACAAAATTCCTTATAATCTTCTTGAGTCAATCAATCCCGTTTACATTGATTTCAGTTCCTTCTTCTATCCCTTGCGTCCCTGATGTTTGGTTTCTTGAATTTCCCCAGGGCTCTTAGAAATATTGGTAATGTTCTTTAAGGTTTTTTTTTTTCCTTCATACGGCTTCATGTGTAATATTGTCTCAAGTTTGTAGTTCCTACCTGAGTTCTGTTCTTGCTCTTATGTTAGTAATTCCTTCTGATATGATTTTTATTTAACTGGTCATTGTTTTCATTTCCCAGATTTTTTGTTTCCTACTTTTTCTACATTCCAGTTTACTTACTAAGATTTCCTCTCCATATTTACAACTTTTCCCCCTAATTTGCTCACTGTTTCATTCAGTGTAAAGACTGTCTTGAGATCTTGAATGTGTGTATCTGAGGTATCCATATGGTGGCTAGTTGTTTCTAGAATCATTTTTGTGCTATTTCAGCTTTCTCACTTTCTGTTCTCATTGTGGGTAGATGGGAATTTAGGAATGCTTCTGGCGGGTTGTGGTCCTTTACTGTGTGCATTTCTCTATTGTGTCTTGGGTATTTGTGGAGCTAGACATCTCTTCTTTTTTAGTCTTGGAAGACTGTTTGGGGGGATGGAGGTGTTAGATATTGTCCTGGTTTCATCCAGGTATCCTCCTCAAATGAATGTGTTCTGAGTGCTCAATCCCCAGCTGATGGTAGTTCGGATATTAAAACCCTTTTGGAGCTGTGTTGTTGGGGGCTGGCTTATTAGTGTTATAAGCCAGCTTCCCCTTACCAGTGTTTGGCACACTTTCCTGCCACTGTTTGCAGTGCTGTGGTGGAGGTGATATCCACTCCTCTGCTCATGCCATCATTTTCCCTGCCAGGATGGAGTCTCCCTTTGAGTCCATAAGCCAAATAAATGCATTCCTCCACAAGCTGCCTTTTGGTTGGGTTCTTTTCGGTACAGCAATGAAAGAAGTTAACTACAACAGATATAATAGCTTAACACTTCACATGTACACTTTTAGGTATTGATACTAATATGTAATGAGAGGGCTGAACGGCTGGAATATTACATCTGTAAACAAGAACAACAATTTTAATAATAGAAATGAACAAAGGAACTAGAACAGCAAAAACAATAAACTTAAAAAGAGTATGAAAGAATAAGAAGGGAGAAAGAACAAAAAGGAAGATAAAGAATAATGAAGTTTGTCAACAATAACAACAAAACCACAAACAAGGCAAACACACACACACACACACACACACACACACACACACACACACACACACACCAACCAACATCACAAGGGATATGGATGATGTGATTGCCAGATATAGGGTCTAATGTTCCCTTTTCCTCCCCTCACGTCACATTTTATAATGCTAGGTCTGCCAGATTAAGCCTGAGTATTCTGTGATAAATTTCAAGGAAGTACCTTTAGGTGTTGAGCCATCTCTCCAGCCCCGTGGTAAGTTTCTTGTCAGTTTTCTGGCCTGAGTCACTTTGTCCCAAGAAGGTATGGGACGAGAGCTCCCCCAGGCATTGTTTTGTGGGGGCTGGAGTAATGTGAAAGTCTTGCCCTCTGATAATTTTATCATATTGGCTGCTATTAGTGAACTCTCTCTCCTGTTATTGTGGTGGAGGATACCTGCGTTCTGATAGCAGAGACTGGCCCAGAGTTTCCAATCACTCTACTCACTTAGGCCTCTTTTGAGAACTTACCTCATTGCCTTATTTCCACAGTAATCTCTTCTCCAACCCCTCAGGCTGCTTCCCCAAGAGTATGGCCTCAAGAGATCATTGACAACGGAGTGCCTACAGCCTGACTTTTGTCAGGGTGCTG
>PVHP010023725.1:0-27127 GCA_004024765.1 Zapus hudsonius | reverse complement strand
CTACTTTAGTTGTGACAGTCAAAAGTGTGTCCAGCTGGGTGTAGTGTTACTAGGATTAAAGGACCTTTAATCCTAGCACTTGGGAGGCTGAGGTAGAGGGATCACTTTGAGTTCTAGGTCAGCCCGAGCTAGAGTGAGACCCTGCTTTGGAAAAAAACAAAAACAGAATAAAAAAAGGCGGGGGGGGGGAAGGGGGGAAGGAAAGAAGAACAGTCTCCAGACATTCATTCCTGAAGCCCCTGGGGAGTAGAGCTGATCCTGGCTGCAAGCCACTGATGAAGAGGACAAAAGCAGCATGTCTGAGGCTTGGCTAGGCCCGGGCTGGAAGTGACTAGAGCAGTGATCTGTTCCAAATCCCACAGTTGAAAAGGAACCAGGCCTCTGAGAGCTACAGAATTAAGGTCACACATGAGGTAAGAGGCATTTTGGACAAAGGGTCCTAGATGCTTTCTGTGGGCCAGGCTGAAAAGAAACAGGGTGGGGAAGGCAGGGGGCCTTTCTGGGTCAGGACTGAGGCAGGGTGTCTTGGTATCTACCACCTGGCAGTTGGGTCTCCTGGGGAGTAGCAGGAACAGAAGGAGCAGCAGAGAAAGGGGACTTGTCCCAGCCTGGCTGGCCTTCCAGGTCCCCTCTGTCAGGGTCCTTATCTGTAAATGAAGCTCTGATCTTCAGTTTCTTCTTGCCTAGAGCCTCTGTGGGGCTGGTCATTGGGGCTCATCTCAGCAGGAGACCCAATGAACATGGAATGCACTGTACCATGCAGGCCTGTGGCTCAGCAGACATTGTACAGAATACTTGGGGGCTGGGGCATGGGTCTGGAGAGGCTGGGGTGGACATGGCAGATTTGAGAGGACACTGCTAGGATTCGGACCTAGGTGCCGATAGAGCTCAGGAAGGAACTGAGAAGAGACTTGGCTGTGGGGACAGAGCCCTGGCTCTGTTTCCACCTGGTGGAAGGACACACCTGGGCTGGTACCTGGGAAGCTAGTAGACCACATCAAAGTGCGTGTAGAGTGTGAAGTCAGAGAACCATTTGGAAGAGACATGGCTGACCCCCATGTGGCTCTGAACTGCTGAGTTTCCTGGATGCCAGTCCCCCAGAAGGGAAGTGACCTAGTTGCTTCCAGTGGTCAGTGGCTTTGGGAGGAAACTTTGCTCTGAGGACCCCAGGCCTGGAAGGGTTCATGGCTGTGGGGTGGGAGATGGTATCCCTCAGTTCTGGGGTCCTTAGGCTCCTGCACCTAGTCAAATACCTGCCTGTGCCTGACATGTTTTCCACTTATTCATTCCAGGGTCTGACTCTTAGAGCCATAAATCTTCAGCTAGATATCATGAATTTTTCAGGGTATGATTAATGAAAGAAAAATTGAGACGGCAGCACTGAAACTGACCGAATTGAAGAAAGTTGGGTTGACAAGCTGAATGCCACGCAGGTCTAGGCAGGGCATCACAGGCCAATCTGTAGTTTCTGAACCAGGCTAGAGCTCCACCTAGTGGGCACTGGAGGGGTAGTAGCACCCACTTACTGTACAAAGCTTTTTGGTGGCTGTGCTGAGCCTGCAGGGCTGAGATCCTAGGAGCCATGACCTGGAACCAGTCTCCAGAGTGTGGGTATCTGGGCATCTTAAATGGCTAACTATAGTCCCCTACATCTCTTTGAGCCATCTTTGACTTAGTAATAATGGAACTATCCCCCCTCCTTTCTGCTTCCCCATTTATCAGAGTCCTCCTATTCCATGGCCTGTCAGCACTGGGCGTGTGTCCACCAGCTCTCACTTAGTCACTGAAGGTGCCCCTTGTCCTTGGTGGCCTCTTCTGGGAACAGCCACTGCAGTGATCTGCTGAAAACATCACTGGATTGTGTGCTCAGCCCAGGGGCTCTCCATCACACTCACATTCTCCTACCTGCAAGGTCCTGCATCCTTCACCCCTGCCACACCCTCTGCTGCAGCCACAGGCAACCTCCTGCTCCTAGGCTGGCTAGGATCATTCCCACCTCAGGGCTCTTGAACTTGATGCACCCTTTTTAGAGCATGCTTCCACTCGTATTAATGTGGCACACTTCCTTTCTTGATGTGGGCACTTTCTCAAATGCCACCTTGTCCAAGAGGTCCCATCTATCCCCAGTTACAAGCTCATTAAGTGTCCTGGTTTTTCTCCCTGGCTCCTACCAGCACTGAGATCCCATCTGTGTTTGCTTACATTGCGTGCGTGTCTCCCCGTGAGACTCCCCTTGCTGTGAAGGCAGGGTCTGCCAGGACAGTTTGTCTTCCCCACCTGGCATTTGCTAACCAGCTGTCTGGTTTGGATCTGGGGGTTGAATGAGCAAGGGAAACGCTGACTCCTAGGGAAGCCCTTTCCTTTCCCCTCACCCCAAGTGTTCACGGTGGGCCATCTCTGCTGAGTGTGGAGCACCTTGCCCAGTGTCTGTGTCTGCTCCCCTGAGTGACAGCAGCTGGGGAGAAGCAGGGACTGGGCTTGCTTAAGGGAGTCGGGGTGTCAGCATAGTCCCTGGCATACAGGAGCTATTCAGGAAAATACCTCTTCAGCCAACTGTGCCTGGCACTCAATGTTCCTTAGTCCGTTTAAATTCTCCCAGGAGGAAGGTGATATTGTTCTCATTCAAGGTCACACAGTTGGGAGGCCCTACAGCTGTCCTTCACCTAGCATGGAAGGTTTTTGCCCCCACCTGTCCCATCCACCCACTCTGCAGTGACTGCTTCCTTCCTCTAACTGCCTTCTCTCATGGGGACAGTCGTTGCCACTTCTGAACATGCACAGCCTCTTTGTGACACCAGGGTATCCTGCCTGGGGGTGGAGCTGCTGTGCTCTGTTCCCCTGGCCAGCGGAGGAGGTCTCTGGCGCAGGAGCTGCCCGATGTAGATGATGAATGCTGGCCAAGTGATGGATCGGCTCCTCAGACCCAGCCTCCCTGGAGCTTGGAGAGCGCCAACTGTATGGAGCATTAAACAGGCAGGAGTGGAGATTTGCGGCTCTGAAAGGGAAGCTTCCCCAGGTGGAGCTCCTGGCTTCAGTCACAGCCCCATGGGTGCCTGAGAGGAAGGTCAGCTTTCAAGTCTGTCATGCCAGCAGCTGGCTTAGTTCAGTGGGTGGTGAGGTGTATTAGTTACTTTTCTCATTGCTGTAACAAAATACCTGACAATAAGCAACTTAAGGAAGGAGAGGTTTATTGTGGTTCGCAGTCCATCATGGTGGGGAAAGCAGTAGCAGATGTGAGGCTGCTGATCATACTGTGCCCATGGTGGGGAGGGAAGGAGAGGAATGCTGATGCTTAGCTTGTTTTTTTCCCCCTTGGTATTAGTCTGGGACCCCAGCCCAAGGGATTAGGACCTTCCCCACTCAGTAAACCTTTTTGGAAAGAGACACGTGTTCCTGGTGAGGTCAGCCCTCTCAGGAGGAGAGCGGGGTCTCTCATTGTGCCCCTGAGCTAGCCCCTCGAGGGATTTCCTGGCTCTGAGAAGCCAGCACTCTGGGTCCTCTTCACACCACAGACCAGCTCTTCCTTTTGCCTCATCGAACGAGTCCAGGGCCTCGTCTCTATCATGGAGCAGTGTCGCCTGTTCGTTTGTGTTTGCTGTGTGCTTTTCCCTCTTGCTTGACTTTAGATCTTCAGTGACCCTGTGAGGTTCGTGATGCTGTCTGACTCCATTCGCCAGATGAGGACACAGAAGAGCAAGGGCATGTGTCTATGGTCATGTGACCATACTTGGCTCTCCTTGTGTTTTTCCTCAGAGACTGGATGGGGTCACATGGTCTTTTGAGATGGGGAGCGGAATACAAGAATAGTGTCCATCTAACTGCTCTTCTCTCTCTCCAGCTCTGTGGCTGCGGGCTGCTTGGAGTGGGCATCTGGCTCTCCGTGTCCCAAGGGAACTTTGCCACCTTCTCCCCCAGTTTCCCCTCGTTGTCTGCCGCCAACCTGGTCATCACCATAGGCACCATTGTCATGGTGACAGGCTTCCTCGGCTGCCTGGGGGCCATCAAGGAAAACAAGTGTCTGCTCCTCAGTGTAAGTTGGACCCTGGGTCCCCACCTCACTCTCTGGGTTTCCCCAACCTGAGATCATAGAAATTGTTTCTAGAAACATCCTGTGCCTGGCCACAGCTCTGCCCTCAGCTGCCCATTGTACTCTTCTGACACTTGGTCTCTCTGGGAGTAGGTGGCCCCTCAGACCTGGGAACCTTGCCTACCCTGGCCCCTCCTCCCACCCTCGGTTGGTGCCTGCACCCATGTTTGCACTTTGCTCTTCAGTTCTTCATCGTGCTGGTGGTCATCCTCCTGGCCGAGCTGATCCTGCTCATCCTCTTCTTCGTCTACATGGACAAGGTGAGCCTTGCACAGGGGAGCAACAGGGGCGGGAGGCCAGCATTTCCTGCAGAGTCACTGTTCAGCAGGGTCCCACTCCAGACCCCTCCTTGCGCTCCCTGAGCAGTCCCCAGCTGGCCTGTCATGTGTCAGGGAGAAAAGCCAGCATCCTGGTCCCAGCTAACCTGTGGTATTGCCCCTGGCCTGCCAGGTGAACGAGAATGCCAAGGAGGACCTGAAGAAAGGGCTGCTGCTATACAACACAGAGAACAATGTGGGGCTCAAGAACGCCTGGAATATCATCCAGGCCGAGGTAAGCCTGGGTGGGTGGGGGGCAGGGCAGGCTGTGCCCGCTCCTTCTGATGGGTGAGATCCTGGATGCGGGACTGCACAGGCCTAAGGAGGTCTGGCAGTGGCTGCGCTTCAGGGTGAATGGTAGGAATTACCACACCCCAGGCAACAACTTCTGATGCTGAGATGAAAATAAGTCATATTCCCAGAGATGCACCTCATATAGGCCCTGTGGGGGGGATGGCAGGTGTGTGTGCTGGTGGCCAGTTGGGGAGCGGCCCATACCACAAAGCATAAAGCCTGCCTGGCACCTGGTGCCCAGCCCCAAAGGATAGTAGCCTTGCCCTTTCTAAACCATGCTGTTGTCTAGGAAGGAGTGGTCACTCGCTGCTCCCAGGGCCTGGCTCTAACCCAAAGGAGAGGCAAGAAGCCCATAGGATGACTGCTTTGGTGGGGTTGGACTTGGTATGGGCAGGGGTAAGCCTGGGAGGGTGGAGCCAGCCATGGCATCTAAATTCACCCCTTTCCAACCCCACCTCTTAGATGCAATGTTGTGGGGTCACTGACTACACAGACTGGTACCCAGTGCTCGGGGAGAACACAGTTCCTGACCGCTGCTGCATGGAGAACTCCCAGGGCTGTGGACGCAACACCACCACCCTCTTGTGGAGAACGGTAAGGGTGACTTGTCCTGGAAGCTTGTGTGGTGGATAGCCTGGCAGGAGGGGTGGACACAGACCACAGGAATTACATCGCTGAGGGATGAGGCAAGAGGCACACAGGACCCACAGTCAGTAGAGGGTGAAGGATTGGATGGGGTCGAGGCTCTGCAGCCAGGCCTTGCGGGTGAAGTCTGGGCATGGGGCTGTTCTTACGGAGGAGGAGCAGGGCTGAGGGGCGGCAAGGGACAGGATGTAAGAGCAAGACCAGGGCAGGGCTGGAGGAGTTCATCTCCTGTCAGGACCTTACCCTGTGGTCGGCTCCCTAGGGCTGCTACGAGAAGGTGAAGCTGTGGTTTGATGACAACAAACATGTGCTCGGCACCGTGGGGATGTGTATTCTCATCATGCAGGTAAAGTGTTTCCCCGTCATCCCATGGGAAGCCCCTGAGGATATGACTACATGTGTTGAGCAAGATGGTGCTAACAGCTGAGTGCAGGCCCTCACCAGATGTGGAGCCTGGGTCACCTGATGGCTCTGTTAGCCAGGAAGGCACACAGAGCATCCCTGGGTCACCGGCTTTAAGGTTTGAGCATGGTGACCATGAAACCCTAGCTGGCCTCTGCCTCCAGCACCTCTCTGTCTCAGCAGCTGTCAGGATTCAGGGTGAGGGACACAAAGAGACTCAGTGCTGTTCAAAGTGCATCTGCCCAGTAACATCATTCCACACGTTCTCGAGCTAAACCCTCCCACTTCCTGTCCCCCTCTCCGCTCTCCTGAGCTCTGCTTAGCTTCAGGTCCTGGATGCACTGTCTTCCTAGGCCTCTGAAATGTCAGCATGTGAGTGTCCTTGGGGGGATCCATGGCTGCTGTATATTCCCCAGGGACTGGGCCTGGGCCTGGGTCTGGGCCTGCAGGGTGACCTCCTATCTACTTTTTGTGTTCACTGGCTCATTTTCCCAGCACGCTGGTGTTGTGCCCACTTAAGCTAGGTGTCTTGAGGCAGACCCAAGTCTTGTGAAGCCAAGATCTGATTTCAGGCCTTGAGAGCATCGTGTAAGGTCCTTGCCTTGTCTTTCAGATCCTGGGCATGGCCTTCTCCATGACCTTGTTCCAGCACATCCACCGGACGGGTAAAAAGTATGATGCCTGAGTGGCCGGCAAGCACCCAGCCCTATCTGGACACTGTGTGCCAGGGGAAAGGACCTGAACTTTTGCCTCCTGTTGCAACCCTTGACTGCCACCCTGCCCCACCTGCCAGCCTGCCCTCCCCTGCCCGCCACCTCAGCCTTGGACCGCTGGAGGGCAGAGGTGTTGTGCAGAGACCTTGGGGCTTGAGTGCCTGGATTCCTGCACCTGTGTATTTGCCAAAGACATCAGGGTGGGCGGGGCACCAAGGAGAAAGCCCCTGCACTGATAGTTCCTGCCCCTGACCTTCTTCACACTGACTTGTCCGTGCTGGGGTGGAGAGACTCCCCGACTGAGGCCACTGCTGTCTAGCTGCCCAGCCGGAGAGCCAGTTGGGGTATTGCCTGACGCTGCCACCAGGCAAGGCCCCTGGAGCATCCTGCCCAGGCTTTTTATACTTACAGTGTAACTTTTTTTATTTTACTCTGATTATGATTATTCAGGAATATTATCTCTCAGATAAGTTTAGGGATAGCTTTCTGATTTATAACTTTTTACTGTGTTGATTTCCTTAACTAAAGTTTGAGTTTCCTTTTCCTGTGGGTGGGGTTGGGTGGGCGAGAGGACACCATCTGCTTTCAATGAGGACATACCACTGTGCGACCCACATGAGGCTATAGGGTGGGAAGCACCAGCCTTTCCCAGAACGCCCCTGAGGGAAGGGGTACAGCCAGGGTGACTGTGCACAGGGGCTCAAGGAGGCAGGTAGAATGGAAAGCGTCCTGCTCAAGGGTAACGGCATTGGTGCGTGAGCTGCTCACAGTAGCTGGGTGTTGGAGGCCAGAAGCCTGGCAAAGCACTTAGGTAGGAGCGTGGCCAGAGTGTGGCAGGGTCTCTGCACTACTCACCGATGAGTTTGTGATGTTTCTTTCCTCGCTCTGTCCTCTCCTGGCGTGGTGGCTTCTCACCTGCCCCATGTGCATCCTGCATCCTGCGTGGGCTTCAAAGTCCTATTTGCTCTCACACATTCCTGCTGCAGACAGATACCTCCAGTTCACACACCACTCACCCTTGCCCATGCTCTGGACAGGAGAAGCAGTCATGTTTGGTTCAGAGGGTGGCAGGGGAGCATGACCATCACAAGGGGAAGGCAGAACTGGTGCCCATGACTGTTCCTACCAGAATCGCTTGACTACTAACTGCCCCACAGAAGAGGGTCCTTGGATCCTCCCTTCTTCTTGGATTCCTTTCCCGTTAGCAGTGACATTGACAAGATGATATACAGTAAATCTGAGAAGTCAGTTCACCTTGCCATTGCAGTATGGGAGAGCTGTATCCTGGATGTTTGGAGCTGGCTGTGGGAGACAACAGATAGACAAGATTTTCAGCTGCAGCAGGACCCCTTCCAGAACTGATTCTCAGCTACTGTTCTCCAGTAGAAAGAGTAAAAAGAAAGTGGGCTTTGGAAGTTTGTCCATCAGCTGGGATCCCGTGTGCCTCTCCCGTGGGGTTTCATGGTGGCTGCGTTCCTCATACTGACTCTGTAGTTTCCTGCCAGGTCTGGGCTTCCCCGACCTCCGCCTCCTGCTGTCTGCTCCCAGAGCTGGCCATGCTGCCCAGCCAACCTGTAATCCTCCATCCACCTAAAGTACCTAAAAGACAGGACCAGGAGCGTAGCCCTTCAGTGTGCTTAGGGTTTGAGCTTTGAGGGAGGAAGAGCAGAGTAGGATTGTTCCAGCAAGGTGGGTAATGAGCCATTTCCTGCGATAGCATGACGCTGATGGGAGGTGCCGGAAGACAGGTCCTGAGGGAGGATGTGGCAAGCACATTTCCTGTATTTCTCTGGCCCATCTTCCTGAGAAGTAGCAACAGCTGTCTCCCTAGAGGATCCCAAAATGCAGGGTGGAAATAGACTCAGCAGATGTATGAGTCTTGCTGTGGGTGTGGCAGGATGGATTTATGCCTATCAATGAAATTTTTAATTTTTGTTAATATCTATAGCAAAGCCTAGTACCCCAGTGGACATGACATCTTCCTGGCTGGCTCCTAACCCTTGGCCACAGTTGCCCCATGCCCACCTGCCCCCACCTCATCTGTCGGTTAGCAGGGCCAGGTTCACAGGTCTGAACTGTCTTCTAGCCTCTCCGGGGTGTGACTGAGCAGTCATTTACAAAGTCCATAAGTCTCCACGCATGACGCTGGTGTACTGAGTCCCTTGCTCATCCTGTCCTGCAGAATGGTCCCCACACAGAGGAAGGCCACACCAAGTGATGCTGGGGGAGGTGGCCCAGATCTCAGATCCTGCCGTCTGAGTTCCAGTGATTTCCCTTGGCTCCCCTTGCTCAAGTCAGAGCTGGTTCCTCCAAGTCAGATGCAAGCAATTGACATACCTGACTTAGAAAGCCCCCTTTTCAAGGGAATGCCTGGTGTACTCCATGGCTGGTAGAGGGGCTCAGTGGTAGGGCCTAAGAACTATCCATGGGTGGCTGGCAGTGGGTGTTAGGGTGCAAGACTCTCTAAGTTGGAACGGTGCCACATTAACTCCCTGCCTTCCTGGGCCTGCATGTTGGCCATCTGCCTTGTACATGTCCGGTGTGACTTGGAACTAAGTAGCTGAGCCTCCAGGCTTTCAGGTGGCTGGAAGTGAGTGAGTGTCCCCTCCTCTCCAGCCCCTGCCCACCCTCTGGTGGAGGTGCTAACTAGCAGGGCGCTATGGCAAGGGATGGGGGCTGGGTGCCAGGTGCTTGGGGGTCTGTTCTTTGCCTCTCAGCCCCTTAGTCTGGTTCACCCTCTCATGTTCCTGCCCTCTCATTTCTCTCCTCCATGGGCGTGGGCAGGGGTCCTGGCCTCCCTGCCGAGTGGGTGCTCTCAGTGGGTCCTCCTGCCTGCCCCTGGGCAGCCCTGAGAGGTGAGGCGCACGTGGTTGGTTTCAGATGCACTTTCTGCTTGCAATGCCCTGTCTGCATTTCCTCCATCCCAGTCCTGCTTTATTGAAAACCATGTTTTTAGCATGTTTTTAAATAAAACTTGGTAACGTGTCAAAAGCACAAGAAGGCAACCCCTCTGTGGTGTTTTCTTCCTCCAAGACCAAGTGGGACCTGTTTCATGTAACAGTTGATGGGAGGGATTCTGAGGGAGACCATACACTTTCTTTCTCAACAGTGGAGACCCCCGGCCCAGGTTCAGTCCCCTCTTTGGGCCCCTGAGAGCCTCCCTAGATTAAGACTAGGGGAAAGTAGCTCCCCATCTGCTGAAGCTTAGCTGGGTCATAGGTACTTGTAGAGTTGCCCCTTCACTTCTGCCTGTCTGCTCCTGCCTCTCAGCGTGTGCCCGGGTCAGCATGCGATCTGTCAGTAGCCACTTTGGAAGTGCAATGCAGTAGCCACTTTGTCAGCACTTTGGTCAGGAGCTTCGCTGGACCAGAACAAGGCCTCTGTTTTCTGGGGGAGGGGTCTACGGTTACCAGGATGGGTCCTACGTGCTTTTATCCACTGAAGGAGTGCCTGGGACCACTGGGGGCGGGGCTCCATTGCTCATTCATCCCCTTGACGTGGGAACAGAAGGCATGCCAGAGAAGACAGCTCAGGAGCAGCAGCCGAGTAGGCCTGGCATCCATTGAAGATGCCACCCCTCTGGAGGAGCTAGATGGGTGGTGACATCATGGACAAGATATCCAGTCTCTCTCAGTCCCAGGGAATAAAAACTTGCCCCCAGCACCAAGACTCTAATGGTTGATCGCACCACAGGCCCAGCAGTCTGCTGGACCTCAGGAGAGGCCGTGTTACTGCTCTTCAATGCTAACAGTATTCTCATTTCTCGGGGCCATGAAGGACAGTGACTGAGCCAGACCCTCCAGAGAGATGTCCTTAAGGCTAAGAAGAATGCAAGGATGGTAGAGGGGGAGGCTCACCGAGGGCAGCAAGAGGGACCGTTTGGGAACTGGAAGGCTTAGATCCACTTCCCACTCGGCACTGGGTGTTGACACATAGAGCCTCAGCCAATCCCTGAACTTGTCTTGATTTGTCACTCACAAACGGGAGTTAATGGCCTGTCAGTATGCACTCCTTGAGGATAAAATGAAGGAAAGCGGCACTGTGGAATTCCATCGGCCCAAGGAATCATGTGGTCATGTCACTGGCATGAAAATGAGAAGTTGAGATGATCATGTTAAGCAAAATAAGCCACAGTCAGACAAATACCACATCTTTTTTGCATATGTAAAAACTAGATTTTTAAGAAAGACATGGAATCAGGAAACGGACTATTGGGGAAGAAGGCACAAGAGAGGGCAAAGGGGGTATGATCAAAGTATGTGATTACATGTAAGAAATGCCATCATGAGGGCTGGAGAGATAGCTTAGCGGTTAAGGTGTTTGCCTGCAAAGCAGAAGGACCGAGTTCGATTCCCCAGGACCCACATAAAGCCAGATGCACAAGGTGGCGCATGTGTCTGAAGTTCATTTGCAGTGGCTGATGTACCCATTCTCTCTCTCAATAAATAAAATATTAAAAAATTAAATGCTAAAAAAATAAATAAATAAAAATGAAATGCTGTCATGAAACCTATGAATAACACGATGACTGTAGGCCACTAAAATCAGAATAGTTATAAAGGCATCCAGCTTGTTCCGGTGCAAGCGCTGAGCCCCGAAACTAACAGCAAGACCCCAAGAATAAGTATCACCCAGACAAAGGCAGGAACACAGAAGTGAGATGGGAGTGGGTGGGAATGAGCTGCCAGACCGAGCTTGGTGGACAGGCCTCTCAGGCCTCAGCTCTGCCCCAGCTAGCTCAGCAGTATCACTCAATAACCCACAGAAGCAAGAGGGAAGTCAGATTAAATAAATGTCATTTGGACATGAAACTATTGGCATCGCACTCGTCCCTTCTTAAAGCATTCAGCAGGATTGGAAAGTTATCGATTGAACTCTCTGGGTTTTGCTGAGTTTAATGACAGCCATGAGGAGAGGCCACTGTCTCCTTAATCTAACAAAAAGGATAGCAACACTCCACAAACCTGCTGGGCAGCCGCTGCCAGCATCAGCCCTTGCAGAACTCCCCTCTGTGCCTCAGAGGCCAACAGAGAGCTGAGAGACTGCTGGGGTGTGTTAGTTCTGGGACCAGAGTTGGTCTGGTCAGGGAAGGCCACACGGTGCTCTGTTCCTGGGTCTTGTGGATCGCTCCTTTTGCCTAGGTGGTTTTCTTCTGGCTATAGAAACTTCCTCTGGTCCAATGTCTATTCTAGCCCTGCACCATGTAGTCAAGGTTACAGAGCAGCCTATGCTCTGGAACTTAACTTCAGGAAATGCCTCACCCTTTGTCCTGCGCCTGCCCTGACTTTCTACACTGAATTCCCAGTATCCCCACAATGCATGTCTTTCCTTTGGCAAACATCTCCAGTTTCTAAGTAACTCAGCAGCCATCTTACCATCCAGTCACATGGGTGAGCATGTTGAATGTGATCTCTGGTCCTCAACTCAGGATTGTCTAGAGTTAGGGTTCATAAGCTACTCTCAATAATTTCAAAGTTAAGAATATGGCTCCATGGTAGCATTCTTGCATAGCATGTGAGGGCCCTGGGTTCCGTCCCCAGCACTACAAAAACAAAACCCAAAACAATCCCAGACAAATAGTAATTGATCACTTGTGTCAAGGGAGCATTGAACTTTAAAAATTCAAACATTAACTCTTTGCTTTGACTGGAAGTTATGGTTTGAATCTGAAATTTGATGGCCCCCCTTCTAGTTCATATATTGAATGCCTGGTGCCCACATTGGGGTGCAACTTTGAAGGTTGTACCTGCCTGGTTCTGCCCTGAGTTCTCTGCTTCCCAGTGGACCACCAAATCTGCCACTGCTCCCCACTGTCGTGGCCAGAACCCCTCTGACATGTCTTCTCTGTTAGGTTGAAATCCCTCTGAAACCATGAGCAAAACCAAACCTCTTCTCCCCCCCCCCCAATTTGTTTCTGTCAAGTATTTTAAACACACTGGCTTTGTTCCAGAAGTGCAGTGACAATGAGCTCTCCCTCTTCCATGATGTCTAGGCCCAGGGATATCATCTCCTACCTGCTCAAGCCATTGCCAGTTAGGGTTCCCACTAGGGGCAGGAGCAGAGAAAAGCAGTGGAAGCTTCCTGTGTACTCAAGAGAATAGGGGCTTTGGCCTCTTTTCCTCACCACAACTTGTTAGCCTTATGAAAAGAAGTGGGAGTTAGGGTTCCCAGCCATGAAAACCCAGGGGTGGGGGCTGCCACAGGTATGACATCTGCTGGGAAGCAGTGTCACCTGACAGGTCAGCCTGCAGCCACCCAGGAGGGGCTGTGGTTTAGCCTGGCCCTAACTGCACTCCTGATAAGACCCTTGCTGGCTGCTGGGGATGTAGATAGCAATTACAAACCAACGGTGTGCCTGCCTACATGGGGAAGACGGGTGGTGCCAGTCCTGTCCGGAGCACGACTGTGTGCTTGTGCATTTGAGCACACACTTGTGATAATACTGGGAGTCCAGTGGGTCGGAGACCAGAGCCATTCCTGTGTTGAACACCCAAGCAGCAAAGGTCTCTGCTGTGATTGTCGCCTGAGCAAGCGATCCTTAAACAGTGTCCCTGTACATCCCACTGCAAGGGGATTTCCTCAGGTGGGCCAATCTGCTCATACAGCAAGTAGCCTGGTCCCTTTTGAGTTCACAGAGGTTAGAGGTTTGGCTCCTGGGGCTTCTTGGGCTTCAGCCTGCCTCCAGTCCTCAGTCTTGGGGTCCCTTGAATCCATCTTGTACCACCAAGTAAAATTTGCAAGAATAGTGAATTAAAGAGACTGTGTTTTATGTCAGACAAGAAAAGGCATCTACTAAAAATTCATTTGCACGTGTCAGGGCCTCTCGCTGCCACACCAGATACTTGTACCTTTTTTTTCCCCGTCCAGCTTATGTGGGTGGCTTGGGAATTGAACTTGTGCCAGCAGACTTTGCAAGTAAGTAGACAGCAATTACAAATCACCAGTGCGCCTGCTTACATTGGGGAAGACTGGAGTGGTGCCAGTCCTGACCGGAGCACGTCTGCTTGTGCGTTTGTGCACACACATGCACACACTACTTTCTTTTAACTCTGCCCCATGCAAGCTTTCAAACATTTAAGCTTGGTTTTTTTTTTTGATATGTGACAGGTCTCACACTGTAGCTGAAGCTGACCTAGTACTCATCAAGTAGCCCAGAGAGTCCAGGCTGCCCTCAAACTCACAGTAATCCTGTCTCAGCCTCTGAAGTGCTGGGATTACAGGTGTGAGCCATCATGCCTGGTACAAAGATTCAAGGCAACTCTGGGTTAGAGATGAGGGCAGATTGGCTGGTGCAAGGTGGAGAAACCCTATCAGGTTAGCGGAAGTGGGCCGGTCTAGGGCCAGCTGTCAACCACTGCCTGCCCTCTGCCAAGCAGAGGGGCTGCTGCAGCGGGGAGGTGTGGGCTCCTCCCTAAGGAAGTGGCTGTGCCTCTGGGGAAATCATGAACCCTTGGACTGACCCAGGGCGGGAATCTCAGCAGAACCCAACTCCAGCACACTTGATTCAGCTGGGCTCTCCATCACCACTAATGAACTTGTGAGCAGGGGCAATCCTTCCAGACCAATCAGCGGCCAGAGACCGTGAATGAAGAGTTCTCTGGTGACGTGGGTTGGTGGGCACTATGGGAAAGCCACCCCCAACACAACAGCTGCAGTCAGGTTGCAGTGCATTTGGCCAACAGGTGCCTAGAATCTTCTTCCAAAAACTGTGTCAGCAGAAAGTGTTCCTCGATACAAGTCCTTTATTATCATATCTATTTGCACTTGGCACTTGGCTCACACGAACTCAGTGAAAAGCAGGGGCGTGTTTATAGCTGGAGTTTCATTAACAGAAGTAGGTTAAGGCAACTTCTCTGTTTCTAGAATATCCAAGGACCCACATTCATGGGCCAGCTGATTCTAGGAGACCAGTTGACATCCTCACACTGGGCTTCCTAGAATTACTTGCATGGGGTGGGAGGACATGGAGGTTTGGAGTCCGGGGCTGAGGACACTGCTGAAACAGGAAACGGGGCAATGAAGAGACAGCAGGGCTTTTTCGAGGCATAAAGAAGGAGGTGGGAGGTCAGGCTGTGGAGTTAACTGGTTCCCTTTCTAAAGAGGACCCAGTCACCTAGTCCGCTGGCCAAAGTCATGAATGAATCCATCTTGTCTCCCAAGGTGCTTGATCCTTGGGGGTTGTGACAGCGGAAGCCATGGTTCTATGTGGTTGCTGGCCAGTGGCATTCAGAACCACTGACTAGAACCTTAGAAACATCACCCTCCTCCTCAGTGGACATGAGTGCCACCCTGTACCACACAGAAGACGGCTTCTCTCCTTAGCTGGCTCAGCCCTTCTCCTGCCTTTCCCTCCCTGGCTCAACAGGGCTTTCAGGGCTGGCAGGGGGCCAGCTGATTCAATTTACTTCCTGACCTCAAACCTTAAAAGTGGTCATAGCAGAAGATCCTGAGCTCAAAGGGGTTCTCTGTGACCAGAGTCCTGGGGCTGCATCACACTGGCCTGTCATACCTGTCCCAGCGTCACACTGGACCCTCTGGACCTGAAGTCCTATGGCCATCCCCTTGGCACCACTTCCAAGACAGAAGTGACATCTTGTCCACCCTTGAGTCCCAAATAGAAAGTTGTCAGTACAGGAGAGAGGGCAGAAGGAGAGAAGGCAGAAAAGACCTTGCCTTAGGGGAGGGTCAGCATCACGGGCCCTGAGCACCCTGTGGCAGTTTGAGTAGATGTCCCCCATTAGATTCAGGAGTTTGGTTAAAGTGTGTATCTTGAAGGAGGTGTCACCTTGGGCTGATAAGGTTTGCAGAGAGCAGTCTGAGCTCTGGGGATTCCCTACTGCTTGAGTGTGTGGTGCTGGTGATGGGGTTCTCTCTCTGCTTGGACCTGTGAAAGGGGGCCAGCTTCCTTTGCTATCATGGAACTTTCCCTGGGGCTGGAGGCTTAAAATAAATCCTTTCTTCCTCCCATAAAACGTGCCTGGTTTGGAGGTTCATCCCAGCAATGTGAGCTGTCTAGGACACACACCCCTGTGCAGGGTGTCTCCAGGAGTGAATGTCACCTCGCCTAACCTCGGAGGACCATGGGACTCCAGCCTCAGCTTCTTCATGGGTCAGCTTGAACTAAGCCAGGCTCCTGCCCCGGTTGTGACTGTGTAGGGCCCTCGGCACCTAACATGGTGGGTGCTTCTGTCCAGCCTGGGCGATCCCACCTAGACACTTTATTCCCAATGCCAACCTCACAGCTCCTGGAGGAATGTGGAGGCTGGGGAGAGGGGCTCCCACTTAGCCTTCCTGGGATCACTCGGCTGGGGCCATGGCGATAGCAGTCACCTGACTAGTGAGTGTCCAACTTGGCTGAGTCTCAGTTTCCTCATCTGAAGAATACGTCCACTGGGGTCACTGTGAGAGAATGTATTCAAGGCACCACAGGGGCCCTCAGTGAACACCCCAAGCCGTGACTGAGGGGCTCTGGGAATTGGGGTACATTGTTGGAAAGGGAGAAAAGGACAGATGAGTGCAGACATTTCATCCTCTTACCAAAGGCAAAGGCTCACCATGCTCTCCCTAACACTTGCTACTTGGGGGGCTTGGGGACACGCACCTGCCTGTGCGCTCCTGTAGAGACTGTGCTAGCCCCAGGTGCCCTGAGTTTGGGGTCCTAATGCCCCTTCTTGGACTCCAGTGTGCATCGTGCCCATCCAGTACTGAGGATGACATCCCACAAGCATGTCCTTTTCTGTCTCCAAGGAACTCAGACTGAGGTCAGGGTCCATGGAGAGCCTGACGCATCAGGTGGGAGGATGGGTGAGGGCAGAGCTCCTGGGAATGACAAGGTCTACACTCAGTGACTCAGACACTGCAGTGAAACCAGAAACTGTCCCTTAGCCCTCAGCCTAGGGGAGGAACCACTCTGGCTGTGCATCTGTCGGGCCTAGCATACACAGATCCCATCCCTGGTTCAAGGTGTCATAGTTACTGGACAGAGCCGTCCAGTCTACTGTGGACTTTCCTGTCCTCTAACCTCATCTTGTCTCCAGGGCAGTCATGTGACCAAGCACACATTTCCTAAAGGCTTTGGACTTCCTGCTCCTTCTGTAGCTCTGACCATTCTCTCATGGATGTCTTCTCTGGAAAATGCCCAGGGTGAGGATCACAGCTAATCTCACCTCCAGTGGGTAACCGGAAGGCTAGTCAGTCAGGCTGTCTAGGCCTGCTCCATTGACAAGACTGTACAAATGGTGCCCACTTGTCACCTTGGTCCCCAGCTCCCTGAAAACTAAGAAAGTCCCCAAGGTGGACACCTCAATCCATAGCATCTCTTAGCTTTCTACAAGGCCCCTCAGCAGAAAGAACTCAGCTCTTTCTTTCTCAACACTTCCTCTCCCTCTGCAAGCATGGAAGCCGTGGCCAGTCTTTGAGAACCTGTATGACTTCCAGGAAGTCGAAGGGCAGCTAAGATCATCGCTGTACCCAAGTTTCTCTTGGCCATAGTTCAGTCTGGGGCTGCTAGGGGAGTGTCTTCTTTTTATAGTTCATTCATAGGAGCAATCCCAGAGCCCTCCAGGCACATGCCATAAGCGAGCCCAGGCTCTAAGCAGCCTCTAGGTAATTCTAGAGTTGAGAGGGCCATCTTCCTGGTGTCCCCTGCTACTTTCTGCTCTGAGAATGGAGTCTCAGTGCTATGTTGCAGACAGTAGCCAGTGTGTCCCTTAGGCCACCTGTGTATGGGTGAGAGCCTGTCTTCCCCAGGACTGTGCTGTCCACACTGAAAGCCAGATCAGGTAGAAGGCAAGGTGTGAGCCCTCTGCTTTGGTTATTGCTGTGGGAGCCGAGGGCCTCCATTGTTGGGGGATGTACAGGACCTGAGAGGAGCTGAAGCTGGCCATGGGGTTCTTGTGTTGTAAGTCCCAGTGATCTGGGAAAAATCAAGGAACCTGTGTGCTCTGGGGTGGAGGAAAAAGAGGTAGAGCGGGGGTCCTGTAAGGAACACAGTGGTCTTGTGGCCAGAGGTAGGGGGCCCTAGGCAAAGAGGGCTCAGACAGAGCACCCCCTCCTTAGCATTTCTGACTTACAGGGCTGTGGCTTGGACCACTAGGGAGGGCTTTACAGCCATCCTTATTGTAACCTGGTTTGCCTGGGAACAGGAAATCCCATGGGCGTGTCATCGGAGGCTGGAACTATCTTATCCCAGGAGATGGGGGTTCCTTTGTGCCCCACCCTGTCAGCCCCACTGGCTACAGGCCTGGACCCTGCAGGAAGGACAGAGCCAGAGGACTCAGCTTCTGAGGTGACAAAGTATGGACAATGGCAGGAAGATCCAAGGGCCGGCTAGGTTGTGGGGTGTAGGGGTACCCCATCACAGTGATGCATCTCCAGAGCAGACGACACTTAGGGCCATCTGCCCAGGCAGCCAGTGCAGGAGTCCCTGCAGGACCCATCTGCCAGCCTGTGGGTCCAGGTTCTGGTGCTGGGAGGACACAGGGAGTCCTGTTGGCGTTCCTGTAGTCCACAGAGCCCTTTGCCTGACGAGGGGCTCTGGCTGTCTCCTGGCAGGTCCATCCCCAACCAGGATTCTGGCAATGAGTCTGTTCTTAGAAATGGAGGAGTGGGCAGAGGACCTTGCCTGGATAGGAAGCACAGGAGGCACTTGGTGAACTTGGCACAGGGTAGGAGGAATCCATTGGCCTGGCTGGGCAGGTGTTGGCTCTGCAGGCCAGGCAGACAGGATGTGGGAATGTGTCACTGGGCCCCTGTGAGGCAGTCAGGGTATGGGGCTGGCCATTAATAAAACTGTAGCTGGAGCCTCCGGTGCAAGCAGCAGGTAAGAACCATTCCACAAATCTGCCAGGAGGAGAAAGCAGAAAGTAGAGACGTGAGACCCCCTGGCTGCTCTCTGAGTGCCTGGAGCAGACCACTCATGCCAGAGAACTGGACCTCTCAAGCCCCTGGGACCCTGCCCACTTGGAAGGTCTGGGGTTGCTCACAGGATCCCTGGAGATGCTGGTGTGCATGGATAGCCAAGCTTGGAGAACTACTTGTCCAAGAGTGTAATCTTTCACACCAGAATGGGCAGGAATCACTGGAGGGCTGATTCCAGTCCTGCATGCCCGGGTTAGAGCTTCAGTGGCTGCGATCCTTCAAACCATCCACCCTATGGCTGCTGGCCTGTGGGCCTACGTCTTCTCTAGAGATGGCTCCATTTAATCAGCGCTTCTGAGGGGAGGTTTCGGATCTTTCTCTCTGGAAATGTATCTGCCGGCCTCCTGCTACCCTAAGACTCCAGGGCCAAACCAAGGCCCATTGCAATTCTGCCCACAGTGACTCTGGGAGGAGCACCTAGCACTCCTGCCATCAGGACAGGATGCAGACCGAGGTCTGTGTCCTGCCTGCCTAGGTCCCCATCACACCCACTGGCTGAACAGGAAGGAATCATATCATCCTGCCTGAGAACATCACTTCTCGCGTGGGGCTTAAAGTTTCTCTCTTTTCCTTTGGTGTATGTGTATATGTGTGGGCATGTGTGGGCACTGTGGTGCTCATGTGCAGGAGGTCAGAGGGCACAGCAGCCAGTGTGTCCCATAGGCCACCTGTGTGTGGCTGTTGGTCATCTTCTTCCACCTTGGTTGAGATAAGGTCTCTCGTTGCTTACCACCGCGGACTGCAGGCTAGCTGGTTCTTAAGCTTCAGGGTTCCCTGCCTCTGACTTCCATAGCTGTGGGTGCGTTGCGATTGCAGACGCAGGTGCTTCTGCGTCTGGCTTGGCCTGAGTTCTGGGGATCTGAACTCCAGCTGTCATGTCTGCGCAGTGCACACTCTTAGCCATGGGGTCGTCTCTCTAGCCCCATGGTTCCCGGTTCTCAAAGCAGAGCACCTCTATTCTTCCCCTTGCACCTCAGGTCCCTCTTCCTCCTGCTTCCACCTTAATTTCCTTCCCAACCAAAGACACCTGGAGGAAGAGGGGATGGGGGTCCATCAGACCAAGGAGCCCCATGACATCATGGTCCTGCCAATGACAGGGAGAGGTGCTGGGTCATGTTAGGACAGGGGCTCTGTGCCAAGCAGCTCCATGGCTGTCCTGTGGCACAGGGCTGGAGGCAGATTTCCCTATGTTTAGGAACTTGACTTTTCCTGACTTCTAGACCTGACCTTGGCAGTGCAGGCCTAGAAGGGTGTGGGGCTCTGGCCAGAGGGGAGCAGGCCCCTGAAGATGCACATGACCTGAGGCAGCTTCTAGTCCTTGCCAGCCTGGCTCCAGGTGATTCCAAGCACAGGCTTATTCTCCACGCCCCCAGGCCCAGCAGGGTGGACAGCTGAGACTGTGGATTTTAGCCTCAGCGCTCAGAGCACTGCTAATCCACTTCCAGGACTCAGACTCTCAAGCCCAAAGGCGGCTTAAGAGGTTAGCTCACTTCCACCAGCTTTAAGATCGTTCCCACAGCCACTCACAGCCATGCATCCAGGGCTCCTGCAGCCTTCTGCCCCCACCTCATGATTCGATGGTTTTCTGTGGGTTATCTGGGTCTTTCTGATGTACATTAAGAGATCAGGTAGACCTTCAGGACTGGAAGGCGAGCCATAGGCTGTGTCCACCTCTCCTCAGAAGGGTGGAGGATGTCCTGGAGGAAACGTAACTCCCCAACATGCATGCTTTCTGTGAGATGTGTGCCCCAGACAGGCAACGGGATGGGTTGGGTTACACTCTCTTCAACTCCTGTCCACATGCACACAGACATGCGCGCCCACACACCCCATCCTGACTCATGCAGAGGGGAGAGGAATGAGTTGGTTAATGCGTGAACAGGTGCATACACGCATGCACACATTCCCCACCCTGAATCACACAGTGGAACAAAGGATGCTTTCCTCAGTGTGTGCATGTGCACACCCACACCTGCACCTGCACACACCCACACTCCCCAGTCATGCAGAAGGTCAAGGACTCCAGCCCATCCAATTCCTAGTGAGTTTCAGCAGCTCCCTTGTGACAGAGACTCATCCAGCACAGAGGGTCCCAGCTGCCAGTGCTGGCGAAAGGAGACAACACAGGGCAAGGTCCCCACAGGAGCTAAACACAGCAGAGGCTGAGCCAGGCATCCAGCTCCATGCCTGCCTGCATGGTTCCTGACCCTTCTGGGGGCTGCCTGGGTATAGCACTTGGTCATATGTGGGGCATTTTAAACAGGAAGGCCATGGTGCCCTCAGCATCTTTGGAGAACGTGGACTCTGAAACACATTTGCACTTGTAATGTGGCAGGTCAGGGTGGTATTTCAGCCAGGCACTAATGGGTTATGTGACCTCGGGGGCAGTAACATCATCTCTGAGCTTCAAGTATCCTTCCACCAATAGGAAAAACCCAGGGTGTTCACTGATGCAGAGCCTGCCCAGGTGAGATTCTTCCAAAGTTAAGGTGACAGGAACCTGCAACCAACAGCTGGCCCCTCCCATATCTGAGCAAGGCTAGTAGGACCCCCTAGGGCCCTAGAGATTCAGACTGGGCTTTCCACCATGCTGCTCTCTCCCCATTTCTCCCCTCTTTCCCCCACTTCCTGCTGAACCCCTTCAGGGCTTAGTATGTCACTTCTAGGAAGTCTCCCTGACCTCAGGGACGACCAGAGTCTGATATTTTCTTCCAGTAGTCCAGAGCTCGGACTGGTGCAGGCCGAGGACTGCAGGACGATGGTCCAAGTACTTGGCCTTCCTGTGATGAAAACTCCCACACCTGCCCACTGCGCACACGCAGCAGGGCCACTACAAGGCTAACTCAGAGTGTGCCCTTGTCCCCCACTTGTCCCTGGGGTGGGAGACTCCTCTTCTGTGTGGGAGGCCATAGGAAAAGACAGTTGAGCTACCATAAACTTTTTAATGTGTCTCAGCTAGAATATTCTAGAAACGACCTTCTAAAGTTATTCCAGAGCGGAGTGCCTCCACAGTCCACCCACAAAAGGGAGCTGGTGGGCAGTAAAGGGAACCGGGAGTTAGGATCTTCCTTGGCACTGCCACAGCATGTGTGGCCTTTAGCGAGTGACTTTTCATTTCTGGGCTTGGTGTCCTCAGATGTATATGAGCAAGATAGCCCACAAGTTTTCTACCCATGTAAACTTGACTGCTATGAGGGCTTTAAAATACTCCTGCATCAGCTTCATCCTGGACAGCCTGGGGAGTTGAGGCCTGGTGCTAGGGTGCAGGGTCAGCCCTGGACCAGAGTTGAGACCCTTTCAGGTCTAGAGGTCTGTGGTCCTTCAGTGCCCACAGTATGTGGGTCAAGGTGAAGCATGATGACATGCCAGGCTCTGCTGAGAGGAGTACCCAGGGGCATCCTCTGGGGGTGGAAGAGGTTCCTCCTGTTAGCATACCTACCAGCCCCAACCTGACCTCCAACCCAGTGTGCAGCCACTGGGTCGAAGCGCTCTGTGAGGGCCACTGCTGGGCCATTCCAACAGCTCTGCCCTCCGTGGTTAACAGACAAGGCTCCATGGGGGATCCACATAGGTCAGTAGATGCTGCAGCTTTAAACAGGCTGACATTGTCCAGTCTCCTCAATCTATGCGTAGGGAAACTAGGGGATCAGAGGGACTGTGGCCTCCCCAAGGTCACACTGCAAGAGGCCTTGACTCCCAAGCAAGATTTCTTCCAGTTCCCAGGGAACTAGAAGACATAGACACCATCTTTGGATGACGCTGTGAGCCTCGAGGATCTCTGAACTTCTAGAATGGGGTTTAAGGGAAGTGCCTGGTGTCTTCTCTGGCCGGAGAAAGACTATTTTCCTGGGGAAGAGGAAAGGGCCAGGCTTTTGCCCTTTCTCAAGGCTCTAGCCCACCTGGAGAATGTAGTGTCCAGCTTTTGCCAGCAGAGGGCACTCTAAGCGAGGCTTGGCCACTGGAGGCCTGGCTCAGTGACTCACAGGGGAAAAAATTGGGCAAGGGGCGAGATGCAGAGCCATGACCAGCTGATGCTTCATCTTGGAGACCCCATGGACCACGGAGGACCTTCTGTGTTGGTAAGAGGTGTCGTGGGCCTTCAGGAACATTGCCCAGTGACCAGGTCCCTTTGTTATTAGATTTACATAGCAGCATTGATCCACCTTGACCTTGGGCTCTGGGCATTTGCAGCTCTGTGCCCTGCATCAAGTTCACCACCTTTGGCTAGAGCTTCTGCAGAAAAAGGGCAGGAAGAAATGGACAGGGATGGACCAGGCCTGGCTAGTGTCCCCCGACAGTGGGCCTTTTAATTCTCAGTGTGTTCGGTTTCTAGGTACTTTGGTGAGCTAGGAGCGAAGGGCAGCCCCTGCCTGGTGACTCCTGTGTGTTCAGTGCCAGAGACAGAGGCTGGTCTTGGGAAGTGTAAGAGGTGCTGTGCTGTGTTCTGGGGCTCCCTACCACTGGAAGGGGGAGGTGCCTGGCATGTAAGGCTCAGGCCAGGGAAAACGGGGAATTTTCAGAGGAACGATGTGCCTGCCCATGTAGCAATAACTGAAGTGACGAGCGAGCATCATTTATGGAGCACCTGCTTAGCAATGGGTCTCAGGATTTGCACGTTAGGCATTCTCGTGACCAACCACTGCTGAAATCATTTCTAGGTCATCGAGGCCCAGACCAGAGATGACAGACATAACTGGCCCTGTGTCACCCAGAACCAGAATGGCTCTTCCCTGAAAGGCTGGGAACTTTTTCCAATGTAAGAGTACATCTGGCCCTCCAAGGATCACATGGGAGGAGGTGGCACGTTGATCTAGAGAGACCCTACACGGGGAGTCTCCCCCAGCCAGGTGACACCAGCAGTCCACGCATTTCCCTTCTACAGACTACTGTGTGGGGTGAAAGGTTTGGGAAAGCTAAGAGCGTGGGCTGCGTAGGAGTTCTGCCTGTAGCCTCTTTGGGTCTCAACTTTGGGATCTGGGAAGTGGAGAGAGCACTCACCCACCTGGTTTGGGTCTTGGGTGAGGACTCACTGGGAGGACGTGTCTGAGGACCACAGAGGTAGCTCCCTGCATGTGTGAGGTACTGTGTCTGGGCCACATGCGGCTGGGGAAGTAAGCTTCACATTGCAAAGGAAGAAGATGAAGGCTCGGAAGGTCCAATGAGAGCGGAGCCAGGCTGGGACTCCAGCCTTTGCAGGCGCACACCCTTCCCTCCCAGGGGCTGTTTCCGCATCGGAGTGGGGGCTTAGGGTCACTCCAGGGTGTCACCCTCCTCCTAGAAGCAGCTACTACAAGCTCCTGCTGCAGAAAGAAGCCTAACCATGGAGAAAGGGGGACTGTGGGAGCCTCGTTCCTTTGCTGTGTCTGCCCAGTCCCTGAAGGCTCCCCACTGTATCCACTTCTTAGGACCCTTGACTGGAGCAACTTATGTGACTGCTGTCGCTTCCTGGATGGAGGCTGGGTGGGTGTGAAGGGCAGGGCAGGGAATCGCCTATCTTCAGGTACAGCAGGGTATTCCATGGGGAGGAACATGTGCATACACATTGCATGTGGGCAGGTAACGCACACATGCACACATGTGCATGCAACCCACACCATGTAGACTCAGAGGCATGCAGACAACCCTGCATGTTCACATACCCAGAAGGCTGTGCACACAGAACATATGCCACATACCTGACCCCATACTCAGACTCCTCCCAGGCCCTGTTCCTTACAAGTTCAGGTGTTCAAGACTCTCTGGGGGAAGAAACTGACCATGTAGTTCATCCTTGGTTGCGAAGGAGAGGGGAGGGGAGCAGAGAGGGAAGGGAAGGGAAGGGAGGGACAGGGCACTTAGGTGCAGAGGCTCAACCACGAGAGGTATCTGAGACCTCAGCCAAGGTGAGAAAGAGGCTTGGCGGTGTGCCATACAGTCCTGTCTCCTTGGCTCTACTCACCTGCAGGCAGGCCACTCCGATGCCCACTGCCCCCATGAGCAGCAGGTGGTCAGCCAGGAACTGCTCCAGCTTGGCCGCACAGCCTCCCTGTAAGGTAGCAGTGGGTGGGGAGGGAAAGGTGGCTGTCATACTTCATGCAGCTGAGCCATGTTAGGGCCTCCAGGGGACAGACCTTGGCATCCACAAATCCCAGGAGAATCTACTTCCAGGGCTCTCTGGATCTTTGTGGCCCAGGAACTATGTTCTCAGGCTAAGGAGTGTATGTGGCTTCCCCACCCCCACCTACTGAGCTGGCCTTTCTGAGGTCTTCCCACCCCAGAGAGCTCAGCACTCACCTCCACCTTGTAGATATTGGAAGGGTGGACCCGCCGGCCACAGCGTGCCAGCACCGTCTTGCAGCAGCTGTCGGGCACCCGGCGGCCCTCGGCCTCCCTCGACAAGATGTAGGCACTATGCTGCCAGTCAGCAGAGCTGTTGCTGCCGCAGCACTTGAACTGAGGGAAGAGGGGGAAGATGGGGAGAGAGGATCCATGTGGGGTTTCCCCCCACATCCCAGGACTGCAGGCCATGTTACTTGGGTTTTAACCTGGCCCATCTGTGTTCTTCCTGTAATTTCCCTTCCGATCTGGAACAGGACAGGGTCCTTCTCTATAGTAGGCCTGCTGGCTACCTTGTGGAGTGACCAGTCCTGTGAGGAGATCCTGCCAGCAGTCCTAGGGGCAGGGAAGGTCTGTGTGATGGAAGCAGACAGATATGGGGTTCCAAGATAGTGAGGTTGGGTGGCAGAGCCAGGGTCCAGGGCAAGAGGAAAACCACAAAGGGGGACATGTCCTGGTCATCAGAAGGCAGGACCTGGGGATAAGGGCCCAGGCTTGCCAGAGGTCCCAGGGTCTCCATTTGGGCTTTGAAGTTTAGAACCCCATGTTTACAGGGGCATAGAGAGTGTTCCAGAGTTCTGGCATGGCACACACAGGTTGGCATTGATCCCAGAGGCTGACGTGAGTATAGAGGACAACCTACCTGGTCTAGCCTCTCAGAGCCAGGTGTGCCAGCCCAGATTCAGGGCGACTAATGAGCAGATCCTGGCCACTTCCTCCCCTTGTAAGTAGTCAGGGCTCTGAGATTCTAAGTCTCTTCACAGGCCAGGGGACATTAGCTGCATCAAGGCTCTCTCTCTTGTGCATAGAACATTTAATTCAATGTTAGGTAGCTACCATGTGCCAGGAGTGAGGCTGGGGACTAGGCTTCACCACAAGTCATGTTTGGGTCCCATCTTTACACAGCAGATCACTTACTGTCCTCTAGTAGAACAGATGACAGAAGCCCGAGTGACACACAGCAGGAAGAGGAAACCCCTTTTTTTCCCCAGAACCAGGAAAAACCCTACAAGTGTGAACAGGGGGCCTAGGACTCCAGGCACAAAGTCCAGCACACAGAGAGCATGGGCAATGTACATACTCGTGTACAACGTGATGGTGCACATTGGATGCACACCAGCTAACAGCGCATAGAACTTGCATATGGAAGTACAGTAACAGTGCACACAGGGCAAGGACTGGTGTCGTGGGTGCTGGGAGTCACCTGGAAGTTGTGCTGTGTGTGTGCACGTGTGTTGACGTCCTCACACTGCTGTGTCTCTTGTAGAATGGGGACAAAAGTACCTGCAGTGTGAGGACTGGTAATGGATGCTCAGAAAGCACTTAGGAATGCTGGCACAGCGCCGGAAGTTAATGAGTCACAACCGTCCCATCCTCATTATGTGTCATTTACTTACAGGTGGCACCGTTGGAGTGCTCAGATGTGGCCCTGGCTCTAAGCCACCACTGTCTTGGGCTCAGTCCCTCCTACATGAATGCCGGGAGGAGCTCTAACTGGATGCCTGAGGCCACATCGCAGGTGCCTGCTGGTGACAGCCTTCACTCTAAGCTGAGCCTTTCCCTATGTGGGTCCCCACTGAGAACTGCCACCTCCCACCTAGGCCAGACCCCCTCCTGCTCACTACTTTGAGGTGTCTCACCAGCACTGACTCGTGTCACCTGCTGTGCATCTGGCTCCCCGTGAGCCCCCCAAGCAGGGGTCCTCTCCCGCTCTTTGTCTTCCAAGTCCCTCAGGTGTGGGGCCCAGCAGATGCGCTTAATTTCCAACAGGTGACTAGCAGTGGGGTTGCCCATCTTGGCACCTGGGCTCAGCTTGCAGGGCATGGTTGGTGGTGGTGTGTGCCCGTGAGTACACATGTGCCCCTGGCCACTCTCAGATTATAAGCTCTGACTGTGGCCTCACCTGAGAGCTGAGCCAGAGTATTGGGGACACAGGGAGGACTCCCCATTGAACTATGACAGCCTGAAGCTTAGGGAGCACCCCTTGATTTCTCCATGTGCTTAATGTTCTACGTCTAAGACCTAGGCCTCAGCCCAGGGCAAGGTGGGCTGGGGAGATAGGAGAAGGGCACCAGAGAGGGCAGGTAAGCTGCTTCAAATTTTCCAACATAAGAATTCTAGAGTGGCATTTTCTGGTAGAACCTTCTGGAAAAGACGTTCTAGATCAGTGCTGTCCCATTGATGGCCACAAGCCCTGTGTGGTTACTGAGCACTTGTGCTTGCTAGTGTGAGAGAGGAGCTGGGTTTTGCATTAAGTGGGAAGAGTCACCTGTAGCTGGTGCGCCCCAGTTGCAAAGCACAGGTCTCGGTCCCCCTGCACCAGCCCAGGTCCATCTGAGCATCATGAGGTATCTACTGCATCTTAGGAAGGAGAGTCTGCTCGAGCTCTCTGCTAGGGCCCCGGTGGGCTCAAGAAAGGGGGAAGGCAGTCCTCA
>PVHP010023724.1:9137-27954 GCA_004024765.1 Zapus hudsonius | reverse complement strand
TCGGCCTACGGTTGGTTGGTAGGGTTAGATGGGCCCCAGCTCTCTCGCTGCATCCTGAAAAATACAAACACAATCTCCATCGGAGAGTGAGATCAGTGTAGGTTAACAAATATACACAATTCTGGATTACCTAGATTCTATTTTTAGTAGTCTCCCAGTCACTCGCTCCCATAGTGCATCTTGTTTTGGGAGCCCAAAGGTACGGGATCCAGTGCCTATCGCCCTGAATCCCTAGTTCCAAACAAGGGGTCCCCCTCACTGAGTGGAAAATTGGTCGAATTTGAAAGCTATTGATTGTCTCCCCCAGGCCGAGGCTCCTCCATTACACCAAGTGCTCCTTTGTTGGTTCGCTGTTCCCTCCCAGTAGGAGGTGTGGTCAGCCTACTCATGGCCGCAGATTGTGTTTCGTGTCAATCTCTGTTTACTCCAGCTGTCGTTGATCATTTTCCCCTGACAGCCTGTGCCGTGCCTTCCAGCACTACACTAACTGCCTTCTGGGGGCTGGATACCATTCCAGACGTTGAAGGGTTTAGATGAAGAGATTTTGATTCTTTTTTTTTTTTTTTTCTTTTTTCGAGGATGTGGAAAAATAGGAACCCTTCTTCACTGCTGATGGAAATGTAAACTGGTTCAGCCATTGTGGAAAGCCGTGTGAAGGTTCCTGAGACAGCTGAAAATAGATTTATCATCTGACCCAGCTATACCACTCCTTGGCATATATCCTAAGAACTCTACTCACTACCTTAGAGATACTTGTTTATCCATGTTTATTGTGGCTCTATTCACATTAGCTAGAGATGAAATCAGCCTAGATGTCCCTCAGCTGAATGGATAATGAAGATGTGGTTCACTTATACAATGGAGTACTATTCAGTAGTAAAGAAAAATGAAATTTGCAGGGAAATGGATGGATCTGGAAATGACGGTACTAAGTAAGGTAAAGCACTGCCCAGAAAGCCAAACTCTACAGATTCTCATTTGTGGACCTTAGCTACAAGTGCTTAGACTTGTATTGAGGTGGAGTAAAAGTCAGTACTAGAGGCCAGAAAGCTAGACAGGAGATCTAAGGGGAGAGAGGGAAGACTTAAGAAAAGGGTATTGTATATAAGTAAGCAAATGAACAGATTACCAGGGAAGCAATGCCCTAAGGGGAGGGAGGATCAGGGGAAGGAATTGAGTGAAGGAGGGATGGGAGGAGGGTTAATCAACATTTAAGAGGTTTAGAATAAGACTATGGAAACCTACTTCATTGGCTAATGGCACACCCAGTAGCCATAGATTGTTACTAGAAAAGTTTCAGTGTGAGGGCGGTTAAGGCACTTGCCTCCAGTGCCTAAGGCCCCAAGTTCAATTCCACCCACATAAGCCAGACCTACAAGGTAGTGGCCTGGTTCTCTCTCTCTCTCTCTCTCTCTCTCTCTCTCTCTCTCTCTCTCTCTGTATCTCTCTGCTTAATAAACAAAAAAATTTTAAAAATGAGCGAAAAGTTTCAGTGCTAGTTGAGTTGTTGGCCAGGGAGGCTCCTGAAGCCTCCAAAACATTATAGGCCATTGCCAAGGCTCTTGGTTTCCCACCAGAACCACACTGGCATGGGCTGAAGGTCACTGAGAAATCAAGTTGGAGCTGAGCAGGAAACCTCCCTGTGAACCAGCTTTTCCAGAAAGCCTGGAAAGAGCTATGGCTGCATCAACCCTTACAGTGGTAAACAGCAGTGGACCTTGCAAGCCTTAAGACTGGCCAGCCAGGCAAAATGTGACAACTGGGGCACTAGTGGTATTGTAGCAAAATGAGTGTGAGCTCACTGCCCCCCCCCCATTCATTGTCACATTCTTCAGGCCACAGATAGCTATGAGATGAAAAGCTACCAGAGCTTTGAAGTTCAGTGAGACAAAAGTAATTGCTTTAACTGTGATAAGGAAATTAGGAGAGATAAGGCTGGAGAATACCTGGGGAGAATACCTGAATTTCCTGAGACCTGAGATTGTAAATGTGTGAACTACTAGATAATTGTAATTTGCATAATGTCACATACCCTACTCTGTATGGACTATAAAATATCTTTGTAACTGGGGTTCGTGGCCAATGCATTTATGCTTGGACCCCGGGCAGGGTGAAAATTAAACTCCCCTCTCCTCTTGCTGCAAAGCCTTTGTCTGTTTATTACCAGATATTTCTACAACATTTTGGAGGCCCCAGTGAGATTGGACAGCCATACCCCGTTTGTTGGGTAAAACGGGGCCACCACTCCAGGATCCTGCAGTCCACTGAGGCCATTGGAAACAGAGAAGTGCCCACCCTCGATGTGATCCCAGGGTCTCCTTTCCAGGCAGAAAGAGGACTGCAGAGCCCCGGACTGGGACCCCCAAACGGCAGAGAGAGACGGGAGTCTGGACGGCCGTCAGAACCAGGTAGGATCCTCAGGAAAACTGGATGGTGTCACGATGTGGGCCTGATCCCCCGCAGGGTGGATAACTGCCCTTGGCATAGTTCCAAGGTTGCAGCCCCCTACCAAACCGAAGTGATTCCGGTCACCAGGATGCTAGCTAGCCAGGCCAGGTTTTAATGGAAAGTATTTCCACCAAGTTTTAATGAAAATTAAATAAGAAACTGTTTAATGATTGTGTTCTTGTTCTGTGTGTTGGAGTCTTGTGCTGTCTTGTTTTGTCTGTGTGTCTGTACTGAGAACAGAAGACTAGACCGCCCTTCAGCTAGTCTGTAGATGTTAGTTTCTTCTGAACAGTTCCTGTAAACCCTGCTCTCTGAATTTGCCTGCTTGCTGTCTTTCGTCCTGGGACTCTTTGTTTCTTAAACCTGTATGTATGTATGTGTTTGGCCTCCAGCTCCGAGGCTGCAGATTATATATTCTTTTCTGTGCAGGAAGTTTCTGTCTTTATGGAAGTTATGGCTTTATTGGTATGGGTAGGTCTGTCAGCAAGCCCACTGTTTTAGGTTACATGAACACTAACTCTAAGAAGGAATATTCAAGAAGATATGGTATTAATAATACAGTACATGGAAAATGAGGATTTTTGAAGGGTTTTATGCCCTTTCTGAATTCTGCTAGCAGGGTGCTCCCTCTTTTGTCAGTCTCAGACAGAGACTCTTATAGACAGAGAAAATATAAGAAAAAGTTATAAAATAGGGAAATAGAGAAAATTCAAATCTCCCTGACCAGGGAAAACAACTTAATTTGAATTAGAACAAAAGTTTCAAGGCCAAAGCCCTCTCACCCCTACATACCTGCCTGAGAAGGGGGGATGGGCTAAGCCCAAGGCCACCAAAGAAAAGAAAAAGACTGATTAAGCAATCAGGAATTCTATCACTCCAAAGCCTGACATTAGAAAAAAAAAAAAGGGTTAAACAGATATCAAGATTAAAATTTGTGAAGGCCTCTCAACTTAATATAGAGGAAATACTTAGGCCAGATCTGAGGGGGTCTTATTAAAATTCTTCTGCCTCTATACTAATGCCAGAAGTATGAGACCTGAGAAGCTGAAACAGGCTGCAATGCAGCTTTCACTGTGAGGTTTACACTATTTTGCTGTGCTTCCCAGGGGCTGGGAATTGATGAAGAAAGACACTGGGGGCAGATCCCAGGTGAGCACTAGGGGGGGGAGGAAATAAAATCCCACTTCTATTGGGGTGCCTCCAGGTGCCAGTGTGCTGCTTTGTTCTTGCTATCCTCCCTCCTCTGTTGGTGGATGTCAGGGCCCATTTGCTCACGGGACCAGAGCCCACCCCTGGAGACATTCCTGGTGGCACTGCCTACTTGGTTTCTCTGCTTTGCTGAACCAGGGAGCCTACAAACATGGGAAATATCAGAACGCTGAGCCCCGGATGAAAATGGATGAGTCCCAAGTTGTTACAGACAGATGGGGACTTATTATAAAAGTTTGTTGTAACTGTTTTAAAGATTGCGTTATCTCTGTATGGCTTTATGGAATTGCTAACAGAAAACAATCTAAAGATTCATGCTTGAATTCAGAAGTATATTCTAACCTGCTTTCATATTTAAAACACATGCTTCAGAGAGCTTAAGAAAAAGGTTCCAAATCTTATGTGTATATTATGGATAGATATTATAAGTCAAGTTTAATCTACTCTTCTGCAAAGGTTATCTTAGAAAGCTTCTTAATGACATGAAACAGGCACTTATGTTATATTATGTTGCTATGTTTAAAGCTTTATGGTATAGAATAGTCTGAGATTTGGCCTTTCCCATAGAGATTGTCTCTGATACATTAATAACCCCACTAAAGAAAGCTCTCAATGGAATACAGGAGAATATACATGATAATATCTATATCTGTACAATGAAAAATGTCTTTGATAAAAGTTTGGATAGTAATTATAATGTGATAATTTGATTAGGAAGATAAACCAGAGGAAAAATTAGTGCTGGATGTTAAATGTTTGATGATAGAAAGATAATTATTACAGAATGGTTACATAGATTTTAAGGTAAAAATATGTGAATAATGATATCAGCAAATGTAAACAGAAAGTTTAAAGATATATAGATATAAAACATAAAGGAGACAAAATAGATAAACTGAATCTTAAAAGTTTTAATCGGACTCATTGGGATGGGAACTGTAGGGACCTCTGAAGTTGAACTGAATGTGTTATATCTTACATCATGTATGATTATTTGGGGGGGCAGGGGCAGATTGTAATGGTTTGATCCAGGTATCCTCCACAAATGAATTTGTTCTGAATGCTTACAAGGATGAGAAAGAACTTTGTTGGGACTTTTCCAGAAGCAGTTTGTATGAGAGACTTGCTGTGTTCTGCCTGCCTGTGTGTCCTGAAAACTTATGCAGAGCTGCTGATGTGAGCAGATGGAGATGGCACAGAAAGAAGGGAAAATCTCTGGGCTAAAACTGTTGCCTATTCAGCCAGGATTGTTTGAGAGATTACAGCCATGAAGATTGGGCCAGGTGATCTGCATTCGGGCAGCAGGAAGAATGCAGACTCTTGAAATAACGGACCTGAATGCTGAAGAAAGTTTCCTGTTCTCCAAAGTCCGTTTTATTCCCCTTGAATTAACAAGATGGTAACCCGCCTGGTACTATGAATTATAACAAACACAGGAGGAGAGAATCTTAAGATTTACAACATCGTTTTTGCCATGGGCAATGTGAAGCAAAGATGTTGGATTGCCTGCATGGTCTGATGGAGCCATAAGGATGAACTGTGAGTTACAGTGGAGACCAGTGAATGCCAGGACTATGGATGGCTATGGTGGAGAGCTGCCAGCACCCAGAAGAAATTCTCCCAGACTGTGAGTAGTTGAACTAGAGGGGCAAAATTAAAACTTCAGGAGACTTGTTAAAATTATCAGACCTGGGGATAGAGTTTGATGTTGTCTTGTTCGTTTTAAATCTTGTATTGGTTCAATCTGTCTTTGCCATGCCCAATGCTATCTTTGCAATGTAAATGTTCTGTGCCTTTATGGATTTGTTGTTTTGTTATTAGAGTGTATCTAAACATAATTGAAAACACTGTTATAATGGTTCCTGTTTTGCTCATCCTGGCTCTGTCAGGTGCCCATCACTGATGTTAACATCTGAGTCTTATAAAATAATCTAGTCATAATTTTTTTAAGAGAACTAAGAAAACTCCTGCTCTGAGAACCTGCTAAGTACAAATAATGTTGATAAATTCATATGAGCTTAATATACTTTTGTCTTAAACTAAAATGGTTCAATGGTTATGGTGTTTGCTTATAAAGTTACTTTATACAAGTCAAAATGTCTGTAATATTTGATGGAGTCAGGCTGCTTTAGTTCAACAAAGACTGGGCTTTGTTTTATTTAAATATGTGTAACAATTGTCTCAGTCAAAGTTAACTTGTTAGAGAAAATAATTTAAACTAGTTTCTTCAGGATGATTGGTGCCTACATAAGTACACAGACTAGTCAGAAATGTTTTCAAGGATGCCAAAATTTTATGCTGACTTTTCCTATAATGTAATTTCTGGGCTAAATCAGTTGATTTAAAGTTATTTATAAGGTACAGTCTTAAGGGTACCAACATGCTCTGCCTGTGATTACAGCTGACAAGATACTTATATCTGTTTTCTATGTTCCAGAAATGGCTTAAATTGTCGCCTGACTACATTTTGCTAATCAGATTAATATAACCTTTCTAAGTGATTAATGACTACAGGTAAAGACCAAAGCCAATTGGAAACATCAGAGTCAAAAGGATAACCAACATTTTGGTTCCTACTCCCAGGTCAGAGGCCACAGGAGATGATGTGGCTCCTAGCATCTGGTGTTGTCTGACTTCCCTGATCAGGGAAGGTGAGAAAACCCAGAGATAGACTCCAAGTAAGTGTATCTGTAACAGGAAAGTCCCATCACAGGAGAGACTGATACTCCAGGCTTCCCAAGAGCGGGAATGCCACATGGTCAGCATGGCCTTGACTTATCCTAACAGATGACACAATGTTGAGAGTCACAGAGCTCCTCACAGGTCTTCAAGAGTCTCCCCTATAGAGCCATTACTGGCCTCTAAAAATACAATGTATTATTCACTTTGACTGCCTGCATGGTCTTAAACACTCAGTAAGAGAATATTATAATGCTAGCAAAGACTCAAATACTGGGTTCTCTTGTCTATACTTTCTTCTGCTTCTGTCCAGTCCTGATTAGTCAGCCACTGTTTTGCCTTTAAATTGAATTGCAGAGTTGCCCTTATTGGTTATGTTTATCTGATAGTTAACTAATTTACACTAGTCCGATCTTTCTTTGCTGTGTCTTATTAAATCTGCAGCTCAACATTAGGGAGCTCTGACTGTTCAAACGTGTTGGTATTGGTAATGTTAGTCATTAACAATGTCTCTTTGCTTAGATTTACAGAGTTGGCCAGATTCTTCTGCCACTGGGAGGGGTATTCCCTTAAATTTATAACACAAGGGACCCACACACCCCTAAGAAATTAGGCCTATACTTATAATAATAATATATAGGTATCACATGGGAGTCAAGAAGACAGCATCCTCAGCCAGTTGTGACAGCCAACACATCACCAGGAGTCTACAGATGAAGCCCTGATGGAAACCTGTCCCTGAGGAAGAGAACTCAGCTCTACTCTGGTCTGGCTGAACTACACATGACAGAAGCCTGAAAATTTTAATTGGACTCTATCCCCAGTCCTATTGGTGTTTGCAATGTCTGGTTAGATTCTCTGCTTTTGATAACAGATTATATCCTGTTAAGTTCTAAAGGTTAGAGACAGGCACTTGTCCATCTATTTAGCTATATATATTTTGATAATTGTCAACCCAGATTAAGAAACATCTAGATATTATCTGGCAAAACTATATAGCTTCACAAAATCAGGCAGATTTTGACAGCACTATGCTAACAGCAGGGAAAATGTTATTTCTATGTGAATCAAATGTTTATTAATGTTTAAAGGCAGTAAGACTCCAAATAGTTTGCCAGGAATACCAGGAGATTTCACTAAAATTAAAAGGATATGAAGATTCATAATCCAGGTGGAGAAGGGGGAATATTGTAGAAAATTAGTGCGAGCTCACTGCCCCCCTCCCCTACATTCATTGTTACATTCTTCAGGCCACAGATGGCTACGAGATGAAAAACTACCAGAGCTTTGAAGTTCAGTGAGACAAAAATAATTGCTTTAGGACTGGAGAGATGGCTTAGCGGTTAAGGTACTTGCCTCCAGTGCCTAAGGCCCTGGGTTCAACTCCCCAGTACCCACATAAGCCAGGCCCAGACCCAAAAGGTTGCACTTGCTCTCTCTCTCTCTTTCTCTCTCTCTCTGTATTTCTGCTTGAAAAATGAATAAAATATTTTTTTTTTAAAAAGTAATTGCTTTAACTGTCATAAGGAAATTAGGAGAGACAAGGCCGGAGAATACCTGGGGAGAATATCTGAATTTCCTGAGACCTATTGTAAATGTGTGAACTACTAGATAATGGTAATTTGCATAATGTCACATACCCTACTCTGTATGGACTATAAATTATCTTTGTAACTGGGGTTCGTGGCCAATGCATTTATGCTTGGACCCTGGGCCCAGGTGAAAATTAAACTCCCCTCTCCTCTAGCTGCAAAGCCTTTTTCTGTTTATTACCAGATATTTCTACAACAGTGGCATGTCTATTGTGGGGGGAACCAATTACTTTCTAATTGGACTGGAGGCCCACTCCAAGGGAGGGAATACATGCCTGGTACACACCAAGTAGCCATAGAGTTTTACTAAATGGGATACCTTCCAGTGAGTTGTTGGCCAGGGAGGTTCCTGAGTCCCCCAAAACATTACAAGTCATTGTTAAGGCTCTTGGTTACCCACCAGAATGAGATGGTAAGACCCTACTGCTGATTTTGTTGAAGACCTAGTCAAGCCTATGGCAGGGGAGTTCATGAGCCCTAGGGGGTAACCCCTGCTGCTATCTGGCTAAATGCATAAATTATGCCCACCAAACTGCCTTATAAGCACTTTTTTAAAAATGTGTATATCCAGCCGGGCGTGGTGGCGCACGCCTTTAATCCCAGCACTTGGGAGGCAGAAGTAGGTAGGAGGATTACCGTGAGTTCAAGGCCACCCTGAGAAATAGTGAACTCCAGGTCAGCCTGGACTAGAGCAAGACCCTACCTCAAAAAACAAAAAAAAAAAAAATGTGTATACACATACATTAATGCTCTCAACTTTTGGTTAGAAAAGCTTCTTTTCAGATGGCAGTGACCATTGGGATGACTCAAATGACACCATAGTGCTGAGAAGTGACAATGTATTCATTCAGAGTATTCAACACTGAGACATCTCTATCACACCTTTCAAGGTTCAGGGCCCATTGTGGAAGAGGTGGCAGAAAGATTTTAAGAGCCAAAGAAAGGGCTCTTATAACTGCTTATAACACAATCTTCCAGACACAAAATAGCCTTGATAAACTGGACATGGTGGTGGTGCACACCTTCAGAGTGAATTTCAGGTCAGCCTGAGTTAGAGTGAGACCCTACCTCAAAAAACCCAAACAAGAAAAAAAAAATGGCTTTGATATTCATGACCTTGCAGTACATGACGTGTCTACAAAGACCTCCATATTAGAAGGAAAAGATGACATTGAAATAAAGTAGAGCCTAATTGAGAGGAGGGGATACAATGGGGGGTAGATTTGAGAGGGGGAAAGTGTGATAGGGAGGGAATTATCATAATTTATTGTCTACAATTATGGAAGCTGTCAAAGAAAAACTGAAGCAGAAGGGCTGGAAGTCACCAGACAAAACTCTTGCTCCCCTGCCCAGCCCAGCAGAGCTTGAGCTCAACTGGGAGACTTGGGAGGGCAGGAACAAGGAGACAGGCCTGGTAACCACCAGCAACTCTTGAGTCCTCATTTCTATGCCAGGGAGTTCTCCCTCCAGGTGGTATAGGGTTGAGACCCAGGCCTACAGCCCTTCCCCAGAGAGGAGGAGGACTTCCTGTTTCTAGGGTTGTTTCTCTTTGTCTAGTTCAGCACAAGAGAGCTGATAGCTTTCCACAGGGCTCAGCAGTGTCTAGATCTGTGGGTTAGCAGGGAAGTATATGCATTGCTGGGGAGGAGCATCCCCAAACAGGACGTGTGAGCTCACAGAAAGAACTGCCCTCCGCTGGAGGGCTGATCTTGTCTTCTAGAATCTGGGCATGAGGTCAGCCACCCTCCTCCCTCTCTACCCTGTTACTGCATTGACTAGACTCTGGGAAAGCAGGAGACAGGTTAAAAACAGAAGCGCGACCATTTCTTTATTAAATTATACAAAAAAGGGGAGGGGAAGGGGCAGCTGTGGGGCTCGGCCCCAACCCCGGGCCCCACCCCCCGGCCTGGCGCTGTCTGAGGAGGGGTTCTGGGGGAAACCCAGGGATCAGGCAGGAGAGGAGAGGGACTGGGTAGGACGGAAGGCTGGGGGTACAGAGGTTAGGGAGGAAGGCTAGTGGAAGACCAGGACAGATAGGATGGGGGGGCAAGAAGAGAGCATGGGGAGAGGGGCAAGTGGGGGCCAGCTGGGGAGCTCAAATGGAGCAGGTCAGGAGGTGAACAACGGCAGTGAGGATGAAGGAGCGAGGATGAAGGAGCGGTGTTTGGAAAGATGGAAATGAGAAGCTGGGAAGAAGGTAGAGGATGGGCAGGTCTGGGGCAGGATCAGAGCAGGGAGCCAGGTGAAGGGTGGCTGTACTTGTCTGTGCCCACCCCATCTCCAGGCCTTGAAGGGCCTCCACCCCCAGCCCATAGGCAGGGGCTCACGCCGACGCCCCATTTTCTGTCTTCTGCCGCTTGGGTTCCGCTTCATCCTGTGGAGAGGCAAAGAATTGTGGTAAGTAAAATGGAAAAGGGCTCTTCCCATTCCCAGCTGGCTCTACTCCAACCCCCACCCGTGCCACCACACGGACCTGGGTCCAAATCCAAAGGGCACCCAGCCCCTGCTGCATCCCTGATACCCCAACCCAGCCCAAACCTCCTCTTCAGCAGCTCTCTTCAGCGCGGGCCCTTCGTCATCCTCCTCTTCTTCTTCCTCATCTGAGGAGCCAGAAATGGGTCATTGGGGAAGGGCAGGAAGCTCTGGTACAGACCCCCTGTGGTCGCCCACAACCCTGCTTTGGGGTCTTCAATTCTTCCCTGACTCTACTCCTTTAATCCCAACTTTCCTAGCCCAATATCCCCAGCCCCTTCCCACCTTCTTCATCCCCCTCATCATCTTCCTCTCCATCCTCGGCAGTTTCTTCTTCTTCCTCCTCAGCTCCATTCTCTTCCTCCTGTGGGGACCAGGACAGGGAATGATGTCAGGCTGTGGATCACCACTCACTGCAAAAGGACTTGGAAGGGGTCTCAAGGTGGGGCAGGGAAGAGGAAGGGTCAAGGTTAAGGCAGGACCTAACACCCCAGGAAGGCGAGTGGACAGTGAGGTAACAGGGAGGGAAGATGCTGGGGCCAGTGTGGTCATTTCCCGCCTGCCCCCTCCGCACCTCTACCACTTCTTTCTTTCGCTCTTTCCGGCTTGCCTTCTCCTCCACTTTCTCCTTCTTCTCCTTCAGGTCCTGCAAGGCAGAAAGAAGTCACTTTTCTCTCAGCACTAATGATGTGGAGTACTTGAGTTCCTCCAGTCCTGGTTCTCCATCTCTGCATCCAGCTTAGAGACAGAACAGAGGTCTTTGGAGCCTTACATTTGGGCTATAGGTTTACACCAAAGACTTCCTTCCCCAGGACCCAGGGAGCCCAAAAGTGATGAAAGGAAGCAGGTAGCAGGGTAACCGACCTCCCCCGAAACCACATCAAGTTCTTCCAAACCTCCCGGCTACAGAGCTCAGCTCTGCGAAGCAAATCCCCCATCTGCTGGCAGCCTAGTGCCTCACCCATCTGCTTTCTCTGCCTTTTGTCTACCTCAGGTGTCTTTTCCAGAGTTATTTCTCTACCCCCCCCAATCTTTCCTAGGCATCCCTCCCAGCTTCTCTTTCACCTAAGGAATTTGTCTCCCTAATCCTCCTGTTCTTACTTGATCAAACACCACAAGGAAAGTACCCCAGCACTAGTTCCATTTTAACCCAAAACAGGTCCAGCAATTTCTTCCTTTCCACCATTGTGGAGAAGAAAGTGGTACCTTGGTTATATGATATAAAAGTGTCATTTTCAGTGAAATGTAGGTAAAGTAGGATAAAACATAAAAAAGTTAGGGGTGCCGGGAGTGGTGGCGCACGCCTTTAATCCCAGCACTGGGGAGGCAGGAGTAGGATTGCCGTGAGTTTGAGGCCACCCTGAGACTACATAGTGAATTCCAGGTCAGCCTGGACTAGAGCGAGACCCTACCTCAAAAAAAAAAAAAAAAAAGGGGGGGGTATCAGAAATGGTAGATGAAAAGGTCTGTGCCTAGGACAGGAAAGTGAGAGTTATCTGTCCAAGAGTCCCTTCCCCCAACACTGATCCTTTCTCTTTTAAGTATTTTTATTGATTTGCAAGCATGGGGGGGGGGAGAAGTATGGGCATGCCAGGGCCTCTTGACACTACAAACTCCAGATTCATGTGCCACTTTGTGCATGTGGCTTACGTGGGTACCAGGGAATCTAACCCAGACCATCAGGCTTTGCAAGTAAGTGTGCCTCTAGCCACTGAGCATCTCTCCAGCCCACACACATTGTCCCTCTTTCCTTAGCCAAGACCCCAGTAGTCACACACACACACCTGGTGTCCTATTACAATTCGGCAGAGGGAGCATTCTCAATATTCAAAGCAGCTGCCTCTGACTAGCTGCTGCTGCCCCAGGCCCAGGGGTCCCACTAATAAGGGGGGGACATACCCTTGGGACACATCAACCTTGCATCCCACTCAAATTCCAGCCTTCTCCTCACCCCACCTCTTGGCAGGTACAGTGCCCTTCCTTGTACGAGCTGACCTGGTTGGTATGCAATTCTATGTACCCGACCCCATGTGGATGGAAGTTTTCTGGGAGTACACCCTGGGAGGGCATGTTCCTTCTGGAACAGGACTGGGATGGGAGAGGGGCCTGATGCCAAATGGCTGGCCTCGGGTACAATCAGTTCCCTTCTCCCTTTAGGACGGCACAAAACACTTGATACTCCAGCTAAGTTTCTTCTTCCCACTTCACTCGTTCATTAGTCACACAGGTTTGTTTTTCTCTGTGTCCCGGGCCAGCGGAGGGCTGTCGGCTGAGGGCAGTAGCATGGAACAGCACCAGGTCTACATGGCCCTGGCCCATGTGGGCTGATGGAGGGGGTGGGGGGAAGTGAGTACACCAGAGACCAAAGTTCAAGGGGCTGGGCCCTCTCTCCTGGGTCCTGTCCTTCTGGTCACTGTCCTTCCAGGATCCCTTGGCCAGGAGGGGCTGGTGCTAACGACACACACACTGACACAGGCTAACACAGCTATGGGGAGCGCCCACGCGCTCCGAAGACACATGGTTTGTGTTTGGACATTCTGACACTCTGGAGACTGACAGCCAGGAGCACGGTGGAGGCACGGAGCATTGTCAACACTCACAAAGCAGCAACATGGCTCCGGAACATCTGTCTCCATGCACACATGTAACTGACACGGGCAGTCCCACACACCCGCTGTAGCTCAGACATACAAAGACACCTACTCAGTGAAGTCACATGCCACCGCACGGCCCGGCGGAGGGCCGCCCAGGCACACCTTGTCAGATCTCACACACGTATGTCCCCTCTCCCACTGCTTTCCACGCCATTAGCTTCGTTTCCACTTCGCAGGTCTCCACAACTGTAGGCGTTCCTCAGCAACCCCCACCCCACACTGGGCTCCCAGCCCCCAAACCCTGGCCACATTAATTTCCCAAAGCCCCACTCGGCAGCTTCCCTAGGGAAATTAGAGGAAGGCTGAGAGACCCAAGAGTAGAGAGGAGGCCACGGAAGGAGAGGCCATGCGCCGCCCAGCCTGGGCCTTTCCGAAGGCTCTTCTCGCCACCCCGCTTTTGATTTTTAGGAATTCGAGATGGGGACCCACGACGAAGAGAAAAGGACACAGAGAGCCGGCGGTGGCGAGGGAAGGAATCCAGATGGACAGAAAGGAGGGGATGGGGGAGAGGCAGCCACCTTCGGGGGAGAAGCCACGAGGGGAGGGGCGAGGAGCGGGCTCGGGGTCCCGTGGGCACCGAGCCCCGGGGCGCAGGAGGTGAGGTCAGTCTGCAAGGAGAGCCAGGGCGCGCGGAGCAGCCGGCGGCGAGCCGAGCAGAGCCGCGCTCCGCCGGGACGGCCGAGGCGGGCGCGGGGCGGCGCGGCCGGAGGGTGGGGACGGCGGGCGGGCGGGCGGGCGGCGGGGCCGGGCCGGGCGGCGGGGCCGGGGCCGCGGCGCACGCAGGGCAGCTAGAGGGCGCTGGCGGAGCCGCGCGGAGCCGGGAAGGCAGCGCCAGGCTGCGAGCGGGGGGAGGGCGCAGCAGGGTCCGCCGGGACCGGCGCGAGGGCCGCCCGGGGCCGTCGGGGTTAGCCTGGCGCGGAGGACCGCGCCGGGCCCGGGGACCGAGCCGCCGCCACCCCGGCCCGTACCTTGGCGCTCAACTCGGCCGCTGCCTCCACGCTCTTCTCCGACATGGTGCCGGGCCGGAGCTGGCGGGGAGCCGGGGTCCCGGGGCCGAGACGGAGAGACCCTGGACGGCGGAGGGTGGCCGCGGCGGCAGAGGCGCGCGGGGTGCGGCGCGGGCGGGTCCGGAGCCGAGACCCGCAGGGCTGCGGCCGTCCGGAGGGCGGTGCGGGCGGTGGCCGGCGCGCTCCGGCGGCGGCGGCGGCGGTGGCGGTGGCGGCGGTGCTCGGTCCCGGGCTCTCCGCCCCCGCTCCAGCAGAGCTGCCTCCGACCAGCCGCTGCCGCCCCCGGCCCGGGAACCCGCTTATAAGGCGGCGCTGCCCGACGGGAGGGGCTCCCCGGGGTGGGGCGGCGGGGCGGGGAGCGGAGAGGAGGTGGAGCGGAGGGGATAGGAGGACGGGAGCGCGGGGCGGGAGCGCGGGGCGGAGGGGGCGGGCTGGGGCTCCAGACCCGGCCCACCGCCTCGAGCGGGCTGGGGACGTGGGCCGGCTCCCGCGGACCCCTCCGAAGCCGAGCCGGGGGAGGCCGGCCGCGCAGGTGCCGTCCTCCGTCCGCTCCGCGCAGCCCGGAGAAGGGATGGGGAAAGCGGGAAGGGCAGCCAACCTGACATTTGTAGCCTCTGCCGCGTTCCTCCCTTCCTGGCTCGCTCTCGGGATCCGAAGGGAGTCAGGCGCTCCCATCTCTAATCTTCCACTTCTCTCTCCTTTCACCTTGATTCCTTACCTGTCTCACCTCGCCTTCATTTGCCCGACCTTCTTGCTCTTCATCCCTCATTCATCTGTACCACGATCCCTCCTCTCGGCCACCTCCGTCTCTCACTTCTACCTCTCTTCCCTTCCTCCTTACTCTCTCCCAGACAAGTCACCTAGTTCTATAAACTTGGCTGTTTTTCATCTCTGCTTTCTGTCCTCATCCCCCCCCCATTTCTCCCTTTGCTTTCCCCTCTCCTCTGTCTTCCCCAGGCTTTCTCTATTCTATCACTTTCCTTGGCGAATAGACACAGTTCCAGGTCTAGGGTGCCAACCCCACCCTATTTTCACGCAGCCTCAGCTCCTCGCCCCTCGATTCAGCCAGTATCCTTGGGTTTCCGAAAGGTACTAAGGCTGCAGCCTGGAAAAAGATGTCTTAGGTGTGTGCGCGCTCCCCAATTTACCATTTGTCATCATTACCCTTCACTTTTTTTCAAATCATTCTCATTTTCTTAATAAAAACAAAGTTGTTAGCCAGGAGTGTTGCATCCCAGCAACATGGGAGGATGAGTTTGAGGGCAGCCTGGACTACATATTGAGTTCCAGGCCAGCCTGGGCTGCTTAGTGAGATCCTGACTCAAAAAAAGAAAACAAGCCATTGTTGATCCAGCCATCATCTTTATTTAGCATGAGTGCTTAAGTACACCATCTATTGGTCCCTGAGTGTACACACCTTCTGGTTTTTCTGACTCCTAAATCAGTTTCTCTGTCGCCTAGGAAATCTTGAGTCCCCACCCTGGTTTTTCCATATGGGAGTCTACCTTTTCTCTAAGATCTTTCCTTTTCTTCCTCAGTTTGTTTCTGTGACTCATTGGCAGATGTTTTTAGCGATCTTTCACCATATTCTCTGTACCCTTCCTGGCTTCATTCTCTCTGTCTCTCTCTCTCCCTCTGTCTCTATGTGTCTGTGTCTCCCTCTCTGTCTCTCTCTTGCCCTGTTTTTTCTCTCTTCCCTTTACTCCACCTCCCAGCCCCGCCCGCCCGCCGTCTCGGACACCCTGCTGGGCTCTTACCCAGTTGCCCGGGTAACCGCCCCCCACTCCGGTCACCTCCATTCCCCTCCCCCCTCCAATCACCGCCACCAACAACCTCCATCCACCTTCCTCCTATTTTTCCCGAGAGCCAATAGAAACCCTGTTGCCAGGTGGAATGCTCATTTGAATCAGCCAATCCAGGCGTCTAAATGCTCACCCTGCCTTATATGGGGATGCGAGGAGGTCCACTCCCCCAGCTCCAGCCCCCCGGGGGACCAGCCTTTCCACGGTCCTTTCTCCCCACGTTGGGAAGGGCGGCTGGGACCCTCCAGCTCACCCTTGGAAGGGGCCTGGTCTCCCATTTCCCCACGTAGGACCCCCGGGGTTAGCGAGCGAGCGCTGGGGGCCGGGCTGTGGGCAGGGCCTCGAGGCTGGGGGTGGAACGAGGTGTGATTAGGGAATGGGAGGCGGAGGGAGCCGGGAATTTTGCCCAGGGAGGGGTGTCTGGGAGCCCAGGCAGCTGCAGTGGAAAATTCCAGGGAAATGGAGAGGCCGAGAATGGGAATCCTGCCCCAAGGCTCAAGGGAGTTTGGACGTTAGGGTGGGGGGACACCAGAGGGAAGTTCTAGGGAGACTGGAGGCCCTGACTGAATTCCCTTCCTGCATGGAGGAATGTAGTGATCAAGACTCCATGCCAACGAAGCTGGTGGTGAGGCTTGGCTGGAAAGGCACCTGCACAGTCCTTGGGGCCAGAGTCGCGCCTGCCTGGGTTTGCTCCTTGCCACTTCTGAGCCTCTGTCGAAGCCGACTATTCCTAGAATTCTATTACTCTGCAGTCCAATTGAGAACCCCCTCCCCCCGCCACACACACACAGTTGAATGAGAGATTGTGCTTACACACTTTCTAAGAGTGAGAACAAGCAGACTAGGTGAGAACAAGGGAGGCCCAAGCCCCCAACACGACTCTTTCTGGACTAACTTCCTAGAGATGCCAGAGCTACTACCTCAGCCTCCTGCGGAGTGAAGTCTCCTGCTTCCTGAGGTTTTGTTTGTTGTTGTGTTGTTTTTACGCCCCATTGGTGCAGATTTATCCCATAGGTTAGTGTGAAGGAAAGCCAAGGTAGAGATATCACTGAATGCACCGGAAGACAGATATCTAAAGTGGACATAGGATTAAAGGCCAGCCTCAGCTATATATCAAGTTTGATGCATAGGCTACATTGGACCCTATTTCAAAAAGAAATGAAAAGACCAGGAACTTTCACAGAATGAGGTGAGGGTGGTGATGTACCTCCGTAATCCCTCTGCTTTGAGGACTGAGGCAGGAGGAGGCCTACTTCAAGGCCTTTCTGTGCTACACAATGAGTGCCAGGCCGGGTTGGGCTACATAGCAAGACCCTGTCTCAAGAAAATGGGAAACTGGGCATGGTGGCACACACCTTCCGTCCTAGCACTCAGGAGGCCGAGCTAGGAAGATTGCTCTGAGTTGGAAGCCAGCTCTTGGCTACAGAATGAATTCCAGGTCAGCATGGGCTACAGTGAGATACTGCCTCAAAAAGAAAAACGGAAAAAAAGACAAGATATTAGGGTTCTCTCAAAACTTAACCAGTGTTCCCCATAAACAACGCTGTCTTTTGTCTCCATGCACATGTGCCCTCACATACAAGAATGCATGTGCACACACAAAACAAAACAAGGACCTTTAACCCCTGCACTGGGAGGCAGAGGTAGGAAGAGTACTGTGAGTTCAAGGCCAGCCTGAGACTAGAGTGAGCTCCATGTCACTGAGCTAGAACGGGACCCTACTTCAGAAAAAAAAAAAAAAAAAAAACAAAAAGAAAACAAGGGCTAGCCTTGGGTTGGATCTCCAGCACCCCATAAAACTCCAAATGGCGATGCAAGCCTGTAATCCCAGCACTCGAAATTGGACACAGGAGGATTAGAAATTCAAGGTTGAGGGCTGGAGATAATGGCTCAGCAGTTAAGGCACTTGTCTCCAGTGCCTGAGGCCCCCGGTTCAATTCCCCAGTACCCACATAGGCCAGATCCACAAGGTGGTGGCCTTGGTGCTCTCTCTCTCTCTCTCTCATCATCTATCTCCTGTATCTCTCTGCTTGAAAATGAATAAAGAAAATATTTTTTTTTAAAAATTCAAGGTTGGTTAGAGTGATTGCTCAGGTGTTAAAGGCACTTGTTTGCAAAGTCTGACAGCCTGGATTCGATTCCTCAGTACCCGTGAAAAGCCAGATGCACAAAGTGGCACATAGGTTTGGAGTTTGTTTGCAATGGCAAGAAGACCTGGTGTGCCGATTCTCTCTCTCCTTGCACATAAATATTTTAAAAAATTCATGGTCAGCCAGGCGTGGTGGCGCATGCCTTTAATCCCAGCACTTGGGAGGCAGAGGTAGGAGGATTGCTGTGAGTTCAAGGCCACCCTGAGACTACAGAGTGAATTCCAGGTCAGCCTGGACTAGAGCGAGACCCTACCTTGAAAAACAAAACAAACAAAAAAAAAGTCCATCATGTCAATAAACGGGGCTGGGAATGTAGCTCAGTAGGTGGAGTGCAGCCTAGTGTAGAGAAAGCCTTGGGTTGATCACCCCCAGCACCACAGAATACCAGGTTTGGCTCTGGAGGTGGAAGCAGGAGGATCAAAAGAAGTTCAAGGTCATTTTCTGTTAACAAGTTTGATGCCAGCCTGGGCTTCATGAGAACCTGCCTTAAAAAATTAATAATTATAGCTCAGAGATAAGCATTGTGGAGTCAACCTCAGGGCCTTCTCAACCTTCAACCTTCTTTTACCTTTTTTTTTTTTTTTGGTTTTTCTTGAAGTAGGGTTTCCCTCTAGTCCAGGCTGACCTGGCATTCACTATGTAATCTCAGCGTCAAATAGAACTCATGCCTTTCAGGTGCTGGGATTAAGGGCACACATGCCAGGCCTTTTCTTTTTTCTTTCTTTCTTTTTTTTTTTCCGAGGTAGGGTCTCACTCTAGCCCAGGCTGACCTGGAATTCACTGTGTAGTCTCAGGATGGCCTTG